>CAJVPT010001410.1:0-21600 GCA_910592055.1 Acaulospora colombiana | reverse complement strand
GAACTAAAGTAATATGATAGACAAGAACTATAGATAATAATTAAAGAAAAATATAACTAATAATTAAGGCTAACAATGTGATATAATCTTTTTAGTTTTAAGCTTGTTGAAAGCTACTTTACATATCTGTTTTTCAAAGACTTCTCAAATCTTGTTTACAAGTTTATTTTCTTTATTTACTTCAGATTTTTCTAGGAAAAAAGGTTCCAGTTTTATTTTGAACTTATAATTCAAGTTTTCTCAATAGGCTTGCTACTGTTCTGATGAAGATCTTTTTATATCAATTTTTCTTTTGCTTTGTATTTTTGATTTGATAGTTGGGTTTTTTGTAAAAAGATCTTCACTGTGAAGAGTAATTATAAGCATAGTATAATACTCCCTATAACTTCTTATATTTCTTGATTAGCAAAATTCTGTAACAGATATCTTGTTAGGCCTTGTAATATCCAAAAATAATCAATTCTATTACTGCTTGTAACATCCTATCATGTTGAGATTTATTTTTACCTTTCCATACTGCTTGAGTATCTATAAAGCCACATTTATCCAAAAAGTTATACAGTAGAATTTCAGGATGTCAAAAAAATCTAAACCTAATCTTGGAAGATGTTGTTCTATCTTCTGATAGATTATAGGTAGTATTGAGATCACCTATCACTATTATGTGAAAGCTTTGTTTCTGCTTTCTTTTGATAAGACTGATCAACTTTTTCTATACCTTTTTATATTATTGATTGTCTGAAGGAATGTAAATCTATATAATACAGACTTTTTTCTTTTTCATAAGAAAGTTAGTTACTATTATATAACCTTTCTTCTCTTCTATTGATACTATTTTCATTTTCAAATCTTTTTGATTAGAAGGCTGACTCCTGCTCCAAATAGTATGTCTTTATTGATGCTATAAAAATACTCATAGGTTTTTTGATTTCCAAAAGCCTATTTTATATTAATTTTGATTAGCTTAGTTTCACATATTTCTATTATGCTATTCCTTGATCTTATATCTTTTCAATAAGACTTTGTTGATTTGTCTTGTCTGTTACACCTCTGATGTTGTGTATACCTATTCTTACTACTCTTTTCTTGACATCTTCTTTTATTTCTTTTGTATTCTTTATTTGCTCGTCCATGTTTTGGCTTCTCAAAAAGATAATATACTCATTTTGTAGGAATTTATTTATGTTTAAATCACCACCTTGTCTGACAGCTTCATATGAATCTATAGTTTGTACTTTGCTCTTGTTATAAATTTTCATTAAGGGAGAATTGGACTCTTTCTCCCCATATCTATCTTAATCAACTAGTGTAATATTTTAGGAGTGGTCTGTCTATTTTGATCATTCTCTTCTTTATTGGCTAAATCTTGATTTATCTTCAAGCTTGGCAATTTTTCTATTCAGTTTTTCCAAATTTGTCAATATGAGCTTAGTGGATCTTGCTTATTTTTAAGCTCTGATTCATTATAATGTCTTCTATTTTGATTTTCTGATGAACTTCTAGAGTTTTCAATGATATCCTATTACTTCCTGTTGCTGAGTGGCCTAAGGTTCTAATGGTATCTTTGTTAAATATTATCATTCTAACCTTGATACCTTTTTCTTTGATTAGTTGGTCACTTATATTCAATAGTTGTATTAGAGCTTATTGATTCACTGTTTAATAGATAATCTGATATGGGTTCAGTATTCATTTCTATTGTTATATGCTCTAGCCTTTTTCTTAATTTTTCAACTCTAGATTTAGAACCCCTTATAGTTTCTCCTGTAGCTTTTATACTCCAGAATAGTCTTAGTCACTACAAGAAAATATATTGCTTGCAAGTTCTTGTCAGTGCTTTTTTTGTTGTAAAGCATACTACTGTAAAGTTTTGTTTTTTCAATATATAAGAGTTTCTTAATGTATAATAGATCTTAACTTCTATATCATCAAGTGCCTTGGCTATCAAACTTAAGAGTCTTCTATTTGTACCTAAGAGCTTGGCTGAGTATTTATTTTATTCGATCAAAACCTCATTTATTTCTTTATTAGTCCATTTTCTTTAGTAAAAATTGTTTTTGTTGTTTTTATTTCAAGTGATGCTATCTATATTTTTTCAGGATTGGTTTTGAAGTATTTATGTCACTTGAGATAGATCTTTACTCTGGTATTGGTTTTTATCTTATAGATATCAATGTTTTTAACATCTTTATATCTTTTTAGGTGTTTTTTTATATAACTTCTAAAGAGTTTATAATTTACATCTGCTAGACTTATATACTTTAAGTCTTTGCTTTCTTCTGGATTATGGGTCTAAAATATCTTTTTCTCCATTTTGTCTATAGCTTATTGATATATGTATTCTTTTTTCTGAAGACTGAAGGCTTTTTCCTTTCTGTTTATTTCTTCTAAATATTTAAGGAAATCTTCTTCTTCTTTGAAGTGAAGAATCAACTATTCATTACTATTAATAAAACTTTTATAAAGAAGATTTTATTTATCCTGAGATAGTTTTAAGGCATTGTACAAATAGGCTCTAGATTCCTTTTTTGAGCTTCCTGGAATATTTTCTATTATGGCTCCTAATTGATATGCTCCTTTTTTACTTATGTAGTATAGATTTGAAGTGGAATTTGCAACTCTGTTTCTTGTAATATATAAGCTATTTTCACTTATATTTTGATTTTTGATCTTTTCTCTTTGTATTTCAAATTCCATTTCCTCTTTTATTTCTTTTTGTTCTTAAACATTAGATATTGTAATCTCATTGTCTATTGTTAGATTATTTTCTATTTGTGTAACAATTTCCATGGGAAGAGTTTTTATATTTTTTGATATATCTTTTTTTTTTATTATTTCAATAAGTTCATTTTTGATGTATAGCTGAAATAGATTCTCTTCTTTTTCTTTTCCAAGCTATCAGAGGTAAGTTATATATTGTATTAAGATTTATTTTTTATAAAATGTTATCTGTCTACTTCTAAGATATTCGCAATAATACTATCAAGTATTGTACAGGTTTCTGGGTTAATGTTTTTTCTCATACTTTAATGGTAACTTATTTCTGTCTAGCTATTTGTTGTATAGTCTATAATTTATTATATTTATTATGTTTTTTTGCAAGTTGAATTAAAGTATCAATAATATCATTTTCTTTTTTATTTATTATTTGTAGAATCTTCTCTATCTTATTTATTGTGCATATGAAGGGTAGCCAATAGGAAATAAATGATATAATGTTACTAAAGTTATGTGGAACAAAAAATTTTTTTATGTATTTTGCTTCTTGTCTTAGTAATTTTCTATTTTAATTTATGTCTTGATTTTGTTTTAATCAGATACATATTGTTTATCCTTTTTTTATCTAATATTGTTTATTTCTTCTTTATCTAATATTGTTTATTTCTTCTTTATCTAATATTGTTTACACTTGTTTATAATATTGTATTACAAATCTCTACTGTTTTGTTTATATCAATCATATTTTGTAATAATGTTGTGATCAAAGATTTTGATAAATTTATTCATTCTTGATATGTTGATGTGATAGATCTTTGTTGAACTTGTTTTGATAATAGGTCTATATATATGTATATATTCATATTACTTTGACTAGGTGTTTTAATGTTTGTAGGGAGGTGTATGTATATTAGATTATTTGGATCTTAAGAAGCTTTAATGTCTTTTTTGGTCTTGAGGAATTTGAGGTTTGCTTGATTTATCAAGCAAACCTACTTTCTTTAAAATTCTTTGTAATATCAAGAAAGGTGTCAACTAGTACTGGACTAGTTGCAAGCATTGTGAAGTTAATATTAACTCACTTTTTCTTACTATGAATTAGTTTATATTAGTTTCTTTCTATATAGTCAAAAATTATGAAATTTATATATATTATATATTAATATTTATTTTATTTCTTATATTTTTTAAAAAAATTTTTTATTAATACATTCTAAAGTTTTATTATTGTTAAATATTATTATCTTTTTATTAATTATTATATAATTTATTATAATAGTTAATCCAAATTCTCTAAAAGTAAAAATTTGATAAAGGAAGAAATTTTTTATCAGTAATAAACTTTAAAAATGACATATAAAATTTTTTTGAAAAAATATAATAAATAAAACTATTATTAAAATATAACATATATAAATTTTATAATTTTTGATTGTATAATAAAGGATTTAAAAATTATCAAAGTTGAAATTTATAATAAAAATATAGTAAATGGACTCAAACTTTTGAAAGCAACTGTATATCAATTAAATTAATTCTTTTGAGTAAAGTTTATTTATTTAAAAATCCTTTAAATGGATTTTTTCTTTTATAAATTTTTAATTAAACAAATTATCATTTTCAAAATAATTAATAGTAATATAAATTAATAATAATAATTTTTAAAAATAAAAATTGTTATATTAATTTATTGGAAGAGTAAAATATTATTCTTTATTTTATTTTGAATCAACTTAATAGATATTTTCTAATTTTAAATAATATGATCATTTAATTAATAATATTCAAAAACAAATTTATATTAGGTAATAGTTAATATAATATTATTTAATATTGCAATAAATATATTTTATGATAATATAATTTTATATTAAAAAAATCAAGGGATTAAAGAAACAAAATATTAAATAATCTATACAATTATATTATATATTAACAAGTAATATTTATTTAACAAATTTTTTTTTCTATTTTCAATATATAGTATTTTCATGAAATTAGAAAATATGTAATTTGTTAATATTATATAATAATAATACTGTATGTTCATATTTTTTACTACAATTATAACACTAAAATAAACTTAATTTTCTCTAATTGAAATGACATATCGCAGATAATACAGAAACCCATTACAATATATAATAATGTATTATATATATGTTTTATATAATGTAAAAAATATAGCCAATTAAACAAAAAATTAATTGATGTTAAAAACGATTTGATGATATTGATAATACTTTATTTGGTTTTATGTCAAACCTGTGTCAGAATGTATTATACGCCGTCATTTGAAGACACAGTTAAAGTAATACGGACAAGACAGTAACGATAAAAAATTGATTATGAGACGTAAACTGAGATAAAGTATGGTATTACGATAATATGAGCCAACACATTTAATTCTACTTGGTCGAATTACGTAACTCTCAGTGAACTGCGTATAAATATTTCTTTTTTTGTAATGGCTATGAAAATAAAAGTATATATACGTATATATAAATACAGTATACAGTATATGACCTCAACCTACCGGAAAAAATTTGCGCAAGATTTTTTAAAAAATCTTTTCAAGATGCGCATAGTCCTTTTTGCAATTTTGGTTCAGGCCTGCCTTCTGGTCGTTTGCGACACCGACTATACCTCAATCAAGGGATCGAATTACTTTGAAAGGCCCAAGGACACAAGTATTGCGGATCCATATCCCTTTATTATTAAAGAAAAATATAGTAAAGGATTGAACTTTCTCGCTTTTGGAGATTGGGGGCAACGAGGAAATGCCACCGGTCAGCCTCAAGTAGCCCAGGGCATGAAGATATGGGCTGATAAATATAAGGTTGATTTTCTTCTCAATCTTGGAGGTAGACTGTCATCAAATTTATTTGATAAGAGAATTACGCATGCATTTTATTTAATGATGCCTGTGTTGTCGTTAATTGGTTATCTCTATTGCTAGATAGCTTTTATCAAGATTCCGGAAGTACTGTTCCTTTTAATGACACAAAAGATCATGAGGGAGTATTGAGCATAAATGATCCAAAATGGAAAACATATTGGCTTGATGAATACGGTGGGAATCTGCGAAAGATTCCATGGTATTCAGTTGCGGGAAATCATGATTGGTACACCAATGTTACCGCGGAAGTGGATTACTTTTGGGATGTCGACTGGCGATTCTTCCTTCCCTCTCTTTATTATGTTCGAAGGGTTTATTTTGGACCAAAAAATACTTGTGCTGTCTTTATCCACATAGATACCGATCCATATTATTACAATTACACTTCTTATAACTCGACAAACAACCTGAAAAAGACCCTTTTGCAATTAAAATTAAACGAAGTAAGCGAAATTAAAAGCAGATTAAAGTGGATCGAAGATCAGTTGATCAAAGCTCAAGATGCAGACTGGATATTTGTTGTTGGCCATCATCCTCTTGAAGGCTTTTGTCAGCTCCAGAGTCCAAATTATTATTTAATGTACCTACTTCCGCCAGTTTTCAAAAAGTATGGCGTATCTGCATACTTCAACGGTCATTCACACGAGCTTTCATATTCGGCAGCCAATTCTACATCGCCCGTCACTTACTTCTGTAGCGGTGCCGGTGGCGCTACACTTGGAGAAGGTTGTGGAGGTGTAACTTGGACCGCTGGTACCACTTTCGGATTCTTGTATGTCAATATTTCCGACGATGGAAAAGATTTGTATTTCGAATATGTTAACTGCAATCAAACAAATACACCACCAAAGGTTCTCAAGTCGGGGAACCTTAAATCCCGTAAATATAAATCATGATGTGCTTCTGACATAACCGATTTTTTTGTTCCCTATTTTTTAATAATACATATACTATGTAAATTCTAGGAGCACAATTATAAAGTCAGAAAAATCTCTGTCCGCCTTCGAAAATAATTACCCATTAGTCTGTTTTTACATGGCATGCCATATCTCATTTTAAATTACTTCCAACAGAGAAAATAATTTTTTTGTATTCTTTACAATATAATGACGTGATGGTTTACAGCACGTAACTACTAACGTTCCGCATATTCTAGAATTGCGCATGTAGAAATTGTTGGGCTTATTTTTGAGGCTTTTACGGATTAAGTATTGTAGAAATCTACTCGCAAATTTCGTCATGACTCGGTTTTATTGGATGATGAAAAAAATCAAGCAATTAATCACGAAATATGCATTAGGATGCGAAATTTTATTAAGCGTTACTATAATAGTTACATCAATAAAAGTCCAGTGTCCGTTAACACGTAGTTTCTAGATATATTATATAATGCTATCTATTTTAAAAAATTTATACTTTAAACTAAATCTTACATTCTACGGTCAACTCTAAAAAGAAAATGTCATATTGTATGACAAAATTATATTTTTTGTTATCATATTTGAAAGAATTAGCATAAAAGAAAACCATTTAACGAAATCACGTGATTATAAATAGCTGATTTTTTAACCCGCAGTCAGGCCAATATGGCTTGTCCATTTTATTGTAAACATATTTATATTTACATATTTTAT
This sequence comes from Acaulospora colombiana, assembly GCA_910592055.1. Classification (NCBI taxonomy): domain Eukaryota; kingdom Fungi; phylum Glomeromycota; class Glomeromycetes; order Diversisporales; family Acaulosporaceae; genus Acaulospora; species Acaulospora colombiana. The sequence goes on along the minus strand of CAJVPT010001410.1, from coordinate 14,349 downwards.
GACTTTCACATATTGACTAACTCATCTACAAAGTTTAACCTTCTTTAGATGCAACTTAAGGGATAATATTTCATTCCCTTTGTGACTTGTATTATTCTCTAGTTACTTAAATCATTGCTTACAGCTCATCACTATAGATCTTCCAAAGTTCTAACTAAGATTAAAAATCAAACCATTTAAAACCTTTGGATATCCAACTACTTATTATATTTACTATATTGCCTTGGGACTTTATTTATTTTATGTTTTTTTCTTTTTCTATTATATTTTTGTAGGAAAGAATAAAAAAGTAATTGGTTTCTTTAAAGACTCAATCCATTTTTCTAGTTATATCAGTTGTTACTCTAAGCCTTTTGTATTTGTTGGTAATTCTTCGGTTTTGTTCCCATTCAATAGTAATGCTGTAGCACTTGTTTCAAACTTCCTTTTTAAAGGTCTTCCTTATTTTTTTACAAAATTTATCAATAGTATCTTGTATTATTGTTATTGAGATCTTGAGAGCTTTAAAGTGTTCTTTCAGAATCTTGATCTTGTTTCTATATATAAAGTTACAGACTGTGTTATATAAGCTTTTATCATGTTATTTAATATTCTAAATTTATTTTTATGTTACTTTTTTAATTTCTATCTGACTCTTATCAGATAGATCTTTTGTTTTTTTGATATACTGAAGAATTTTACTTTAAAATTTGTCCTATATAATTGATATTTCACTTTGAGTCTTGAAATATTCAAAGAGATTTCTTCTTGTAAGTTGCATATTGAGCATCTTGTGTTTGAATACAAGTCTGATTTTTTTTTCTATATTACTTGAAGGATAGTTATAAGTTAAGTTTATCAAAAAACTCTTATTCTTGTTGATACTAAAGGAGGTGTAATAGGTATTATATGGATTGAATTATATCTAATAAATTTGTCAATCAATTTTTTTATTAGATATATTCATAGGTCTTGGATATGTTTTTGTTCGGTTCAGGCCAGTTCTATTTTCTTAGTGTTCTATTTTTTAAGAAAATCTCCAATACTGATATCAATAGTATATTTCTTTCAGGCTACTATTATAAGAACTTGACCCAGGTCAGATATTTATTACAAATCAAGGAGTTTTCTCTTTTGACTTGTTTTGCTAATCTGTCTGCTATATTATTGAACTTATTGTTATGATAGGTCTTGATCTTTTTAAGTATGAAACAAAGATTTTTCTTTTATACTGAATTCTTGATTCAGTTCCATGGTGACCAATTGGACACTTTAGTTTATTTCCTTATAGAAATAAACTTTTGTGACTAGATTGTCTTCCATATTTTGATAACTACACTATAATTTGTATATAGTTGCTTTTCCATTTTCAGATATTGTAAAGATTGCAGTAAGTATAGTTATAATTTCTGCTCTTGTATTTGATAGCTATAATGTTGCCCCTACTAAGGATTGATTATTTATTATATTGTTCTCAATTTGAATTCATGCAAAATCTATTTCAAATTCATTCTCTCTTTTTGTATATTTCTTGTGAAATCTGTTAGTAAAGAAAGTGAATTGCTTAGCATTACTTTTATAATTGTGTTTAAGACTTTTTATTAGGTCTATTATATACTTCTCTAATTATATGGCCTGTTTAATCAGTTCAACTTTTCAATTCTTTATTTGTATCTCAATTTCTTCTAATCCCAACAAATATGTGATACTTGATCTATTTATTGGTACTGTGAACTGCCAGTCTTTGGTTTTTTTTGAAAGTGTAAACAGATTTCTTTTTATAAAAATTTCTTACCTATTTAGTTGCAATAGTAATCAGGTTTAGAATATATGTGAAATTATTGGTTGTTTGGATATATAAAGATAACAAATAATACTATTTGTGATAAGATTGTAGGTGAGCTAATATGGTATGAAAAGTACTTCTCTATTTTGTATTTTAACTTTTTTTATAGTGGTTCCTGTTGTTTCGATTAAAACTCTTTAATTTATTTTCCGTTTGTCCATTTTAGGAGTCACTTTTACCATTTAGAGTTTATGTTCAATCCATTTTAGAATTTGGTAAGACTGTTTCAACAAGTCTTGTTGTTCTGTCACCTTTGCTCTGATTTGTATATACCAGCTTAAAATGTGATCTTTACAATTATTGACAAAAATTTGAACTGCTCTCCATTCTCTTATTGTTAATATGGTTATATTAATTAGCTGATCCAAAAATATTATTTTGTTTCTTTTTAAAAAAGGAATAGCTTTCATGTATTCTTTTTCATTATTTATAATTGTTTTGATAGACATACTGCCTCCTTGAGTATCAAAGATCTTTTTCTATCTCTAGCTGTTATATGTATTTTGCAGTTTCTTTGTCATAATCAGAGTTGCAGCCATAAGATTACCTTTCTCAATTGTCTTGATTTCTACTAAATATCAAGTATGTTTTTGGGCTCCCAATATTTGAGTTAACTTTGTTTAAGTCAAATAACTGTTGCAATTTTTGAGGCTTCACTGTTATTTAGTTGACAGAATAGTGTTGTTATATGACTTTTGAGTTAAATTTCCTATATACTTTTGAGTCTAGATTTGTTTGTTGTATATACAATTATTTGACATTGTTCTACAAATTAGGGTTTTGTTTTTAAAAGCTTTTTTATATATGGCTGTTAGATTATTGCAAACTTTTTTATTCAAGTATGTATACTGCATTTTGTACTCTATACAAGAAATTAGAACTCTATTGATAATATATCTAACATGTTTTTTAGTTAGGCTTTTGTTACTAATTGCTTGGATTACTGCTCTGATCTTTATCTTGAGTAAATTAATAGTATCCCAATTGTTATGTTTTGTTGCTAATCAGATATTCAGGAATCTTGCTTGGTCATATTTATCTAGTTTCTTGACTATTAATTTGTCTATCCTTATATGAACTGTGTCTAAGTCTATATTATTTCAATTGAAGGTTAGAAGGATAGAGTTTTCACTATTTATTTATGAATTATTTGCCTGATAAAATTGTTTGGCATTTTTTAAAATATGTTCCATATTAGCTTTGGATTTAACAATCCAAGTAGTATTATTCATATATGCTTTACTACTTGTCTTAGAGAAAGTTTTCTTTAAGGTATGACTTTTGAAAGTCTGGTATCCATATTTCTTCTATCATATATCTATAGTTTGGATTTTCTTGAATTTTGCATAATATGAATCATAAAAAATTCTTCAAAGTAAAAGTAAGATTGGTTCTCCTTAATCCATTCTATCATCAACTATAACTGGATCTGAAAGCTTTGTTGAAAGAATTGTTCTACATTTTCTATTTTCAAAGAGATCTATGGTCAATTGTCTACTAGTAGCTAGAATACAGATTCTGTTCATAGATCTTTTTAACATTTTGAATCTAATCATATTATATGCTTTGGCTGTGTCCTGAAAAAGGATCCATGGTTTCTTTTTCTTTTCTCTGGCTTCTTCACAAATACTATTTAGAAGTTGGATAGGTTTAGCTATACTTTTTCCATGTAAGTCAGCAAAATTAGATCTTCATAAGATTTTATTTTTTTTTATATATACTGGCAATTCTATTGGTTAGTATTTTAATAAAGTATTTTCTTGTTGTCTCTAGCAATATTATGGGTCTTGTATTGCTTAGACTATAGTTCCATAGTTTTGGCTTGAATATTGGATAGATATTACCTTCTTTCTATTTTTTTAATATATAACCTACCTCAATTATTTATTGTATAGTTGTTTGAAAACCTTTTTTTTTTTGAGGATCCAGGTTTTTAAACATTTCATAATTGATATGTGATAGATCAGATGCTTTTTTTTAGGAAGGTTTCTTAGTGTTGTCTTGATTTCTTCTATTGTGATTTCTTTCTGTAAAAGAAAATACATACTGGATTTATCCAATCTTTTGGTTGATATTCTCTTTTCCATTTAAAACTAAGGTTCTTATAGTTAATGTTTTGTTGCTTAAAAGCTTTTTGTTGATAGTCTTTTACCACTTGTTTGATCATTTGTAAGTTTGTAGCTATATTTTCTTCTTCATCTTGGTTTCTAGTTTTAACTTGATCTAAGATTATCTTAAATCTTTTTTAGTTTGGCAGGAAGTATAGCATTTGTTTTTAATTGCTTTTGAGATTTTCACATCTGATTTCAAGTGCTTTGTTGATCTGACTCTTGATATATAAACTTTCTTTCTTTATATAGGTTATTTTTAGTGTGTGTTCTATATTGAAGATATTTTTGAGCTATACTTGAACTTTTTTTAAGGACTGCTAAGCTATAAGATCCCAATTCTCTGTTTCCTTGTATAGGAAGTAGAGTGTATTGATCACTTATATAAGTTTGTCTCTAGTGTTTATATTCCAACTGTGATAAGTCTTTTTTAGCAGGTAATAGACTCTGTTAGCTTCTCTATATGCTTTGTATTCTTGTTCATTTACTGATGAGTCAAATTTTTTCTTATCTGATATCAAATATATTTATTTCTTTTTAAGAGTTCTATATGCACCTTTGATAAGAATATTTTCAAGTTCTTGTTATGCATGATTCAGTTTTATTTGGGTCCATATTGAATTTTTAGAATATAGATGTAATTGATCATATTCTATTATTTTTGTTTCAGTCCATTGTTTGAATTTTTTCCACTGTATTGATGTTGAGTTGACAGGATCTGAGATCTTTTTGCCTTGTGTTTTTTTCTGGTTTTGATACTGTTTATCTTTCAACAAGTTGTCATTTGTTAGCCTAATTAGGAGAAGAATGTAATTACTATTTGTAACTGACTTTATTGAAATGTTTTTAAAATCATTTAGGTTTTCTTTGTTAATATTAGTTGTAAACCAGATATAATCAATTCTGCTATAGCATAGTTATTAGATTATATGCATATACTCTTGTTTTGTTTCTGTATATTGTGGATATTAGTAAAGTTCCAATCTTCTAAGAAGTTGAGAATGCCAATTTTAACTTTTTTGTATTTTATTATCTTTTTTTCATATTGGGATTGATCTATTATTGAATTTTCTATTGTATTAAAATCTTCTATAATAATAATTTTGAATTTTTATTATTATTTATTTAGGATTTTTTTTTTATAGTATTTGTTGAAGTCATCTATTTTATATCTTTTTAGTTAATAAGTAGATTTAATATATATATAGTTTACATTTCTTTGAGAAGAAGCTTACATTTATGATATAGCCTTCTATTTTTTCAATTGACTATAGTTTCTTTTCATATGTCTTGTTTATAAAGAGATCCATATTTGATCCTTTATATTTGATATTATTACAACTGTTGAAGAATTTATATATCTTTTTAAACTTGAAGACATGTTCTGCTGTTTTGTTCCTTAGTTTATTTCATTAATATTCATGATTTTTATATCTAGTTCTTATATCTTGTCATATTAACACTATTGATCCAGTATTGTGTTTATTCCTCTTATATTGTATATCCCTATAATTATAGTTTCTTCTATAATGAATTGCAATATATCATTTTGATATATTGTTTGTTCTTTAAGATTCTTGTTGATAATATTTGTTTTGATTGACTTAATAAAGTTGTTTAGATGTTGTGTATAATAGGGTAGTTGTTTGAAAAAATGGATTTGTTATTAAATTGTTATCTTTGAAATTGTTTTTAGTATAAAAAGTACTAGATTTTTCTTATGTGTCTTATCCTTTACTGGTGTTTTCTATTTGAATTAGTGTAACTTTTAACAGTAATTAGCTTTTTTCTATCTTATAGATCTAAAATAGGGTTGGATCTCTTTTTCAATACAACTCATTTTATTATTTGATTTATTTAAGCTATATAGAATTTGTTATAATAGATTTTGTTCTGCTTCAGATTCAATAGTTACATTGTTGAAAATTTTGAAACTATATTTTCTATATCATTTTTTCTATATATTGATCGATTCTCTATTGCTTCCTGTTACTAGTTATTGGTTGCATCTTGTCTTGGATTTCTTGTATTTGTTCTATAGAATCTTGATTTTCTTTTTTCAAACTCTGTATCATATCCAGGATTAAATTTTTCTATAGAGGTTTTTCTCAATATAAGCTTTCTATTGAATTTATTGTCTGTTTTATCCAAGTGATTATTATATTAATCTGTACTGAATTCATTTGTTTTTTCAAGGTAAATACTACTTGTTTTATGTTTTGCTTTTCTATATTTCTCTAGATGTGAGACATTTGCTTCTTCTATAGTTTTATCCTATTATTGTATATCTATCTTAAAGTATTCTTTAGCACTCCATATGAGTTTGTATTCATGTAGAAAGATATGCTGTTTGAGTACTTTATTAAGATCTTTTGCTATTGCAAAATATATAACTGCATATTCTCTTTTTTTAAGCGTGTATAGGTTTTTGGATATATAACAGGCTTTTGATTTGATTTGTTTTAAGATATATATTAATAAGCTTATAAAGGTGTTATATATTTTATATAGTCTTAAGAACTGACCATTATACTCTTTGTTGATTTTATAAATCTCTTGATCAGTGGGTTTATATTGAGTAATAATAAGCTTTATCATTTTTGTTTTGATAGGGATTATCTATAAATCTTTTAGCTTATTGTTCTATTTATAAGAAGTAATTCATGTCTTGATTCTTCATTGTAATTTTGAGTAGTTGTATATATGGATATTTGTGAGTTTTCATATATTTGTAAAACTGCCTTAACTTCTTGCTATATATAGCAACAATCTATATCAATTAGGATTATAAATAGGTCTTTGTTCTTTTCTTCTGTTTTTTCCCTGAAAATTTTTTTATCAGGTAAAAATTCTGACTCTTCCTATTTTTCTATACTTATTGGTATTATTATAAAGTTCTCACTTTTTTTTTTGTTAACTTTTTCCAAACAATTCAAAGCATCTTCTTTTTCTTTAAAAGTAAATGTTGTCCAAATATTACTATTTAAAAATTCTTTTATATATAGTTAAAGTTTTTTTGATAGGCTAAGAGCATTTTGGAGATATGCTTTCTTTTTTTTTTATTTTCTCCTAATGTTTTGAATATTAGAGTTTTCAGTTTGTATATTCCATTTTTGATAATGCAAATAGATTAATACTAGTTAATTTTGATCTATTTCTAGTATTGTAAAATTGTAGCTCTGCATTGTTGTCTCCTTTAACTTCTTAAATTTTCTCCATTTTCAATTAATTCTCAATCTTTTTATCATCTATTTCTATTTTAATATTGTTAAAGACTTCTATAGTATATATTGGTTGAATTTCCATAACTGCTTTTTCATTTGGTAGTTTTATCAAACTTGAATATAGGTTATTTGGAACTATATTTTCTTGCAAATTTGAATAGTGAAAAAATAATTTGCAATATGTACAAGAAAAAATTTTGTATGATTTCTAATGGAAGGGTTTTTAAAGTCATATTAAGAAATATAGTGTAATTCATATATTCTAATATTAGCAAAAATTGATGAAACCCTAGAAAATTTGAGATCTGATAAACAGATTATCATGATCGATCTTTGAAAAGATATAGATTTCAAATTGATAGTAATGCATATTACAAGATTTTATAGCCAAAAAAATTAAAATTGTATTTGAATGAGATTAAACTTATTTTTAAAAGTTTAAATATTTTTTAACTTAAATAAATAATTGTGACAAGTATAAAATGAGAGTTAAAAAGATTTTGAGTATGAAAAATAAAAAACATCTGATTCAAAACAAATTTATCAAAAATGTGAATAACTTCAAATTGCAACATATGATTTGTAAACAAATTTATAAAATGACATTGAGTGTGACAAATTGAAATATTATTTATGCAAAAGAATATAGAAATATTTATAATGATTATAAAAATCGTATGCAACGAAATGCATCTATAAGTATACAAATTGATACATCAAATTATAAAATATCTGAAGTGATTTCAATTTTTTAAGAAGAAATATTGCAATTGCAAATTATAAATTCTAATAGAAATAAGATAATTATGATAAATTATTATAGAAGATAGGAATTTCAGATTATCAATAAGGGAATATCATATAAGATTATAATAAGTAAGATAAAAATTATCTTTGATTAATCTTTGTTAAATATTTTTTATTGATTTATTATAAATATCCAGTGTGATATGTTGTAAAAATAAATAAATATGTTTTTATCAATTATTAAAAAATTTTAAAAAAAGAAAAAACTCATTCAAGATATATGTATGTCTGATTCAGGTCAATGGATATTCGATATATTTAATATAAATATAATTATCTTTAATAACTTATTGGATATTCTTAAATATAAAAAGTATCAAAAAATTAATAAGAGATTAAATCAAGTGTATCTCCTTTATAAGATTGATAATGAATTTGTATTCTATAATTGTTATAAATTTTATGATAAGCAGGGAATACTTGTAAAGTTTTATATTATTTGAAATATAATATTATTTATTATGAGAAATTGACGGATAGTGATTGTGATATAAAAAATATATATAAAAGTAGAATAAAAAAGAATGTACCCATAAACTATGTGGTTGGGACTTGTGATAGAGATATGAGATTATTTAAGCATGTGATAAATAGTATGTTTTAATATTATTATTATTTACTATTTTATATAAGAATTAAGATAGAAGGTAAAAAAAATATTGAATTAATTAATGGAAGGAGTAAAATATTATTTATATTAATTTATTAAATAAATTTGAGTTTGTCAAACCTTTAATTATATTAAAATATTTGTATACAGAATAAAATATATGTAAAACAAAAATACATAATCTTATCAGTTTGAGTAAATAGGACAATTGATCCTTTGGATCATACAGCCTGTTCAAGCATCAACAATATGGTTGTTTTCAATAGGGGCTCTAGAAGAGTATTTATAAACAAGTGTATTTTAAATTGAGTATTATGAAAAGATAAATAAAGGATATTTTTTGTTTGTTATTCCTGAGATCAATTTGATGATTTTTTCATTTATGTTGAGAATATATGATTGAGAGGTGTACAAAAGAATTAATTGAGATTCATATTGATCATATTATATATATAAAAAGGAGAATAAATATGTTGTTAGCCTTAATTAATAGCTATATTTTTCTTTAGTTATTATCTACAGTTCTTGTCTATTGTATTACTTTAGTTCTATTTTTAGATTATGTGACACATGTAATGCAAGATATGTCTTAGGATAGATTCAATCATTAGGGCAAAGTAGTGATTGACATAGTATGCATTATTTAATTTCTCTATTCAATTATTATATCTTATCTATATTTAGCTAGCAGATTTTCTAAATGAGCAGATCTGACATATTGGCCTAATTTGGCAAATCTGACAGATTTGTGCACTTTTGTTATCAAATAATTAATATTCGAATCACATTTTTTTTTATTTGTGTAGCATGTTACAATTATATATATAAAGGTCAGCTATCCAATGCAGTTGACCCAAGGTTTTATCTATTGAATTCTCTTATCCTTGACATTATATATCTTTAATAAATCTTCTAATTAAATCAAATCACTCAAAGTCTCTTTCAACATGTTTGTCTAATCTCTATTATCCTTAAATTATCAACTTTAGTATACCATGATCAAGGTACTCTTCCTCAACTTAAAGTAAATTACTGTTATAGTTATCCTGTCTATCTATCTAATTTGAAGATTATTGGATAGATTGAAAAATTGGTAGTGACTGTGAGATTCGCTACTCTGTAAACTATTCTCTGGAAACAATTAGGAAGCCTTGCTCAGTATTGGAGTTATTCACTTGAGAAGTGATTTGGAAATCCAAAGTCTAACAAAGGATTTGAATTTTGTTATATAAATAGTTTAAAAAACCACTTTATTATTAATAGTATATATGATTCTTTCCATAAAACATATTCAAATATTAACATCAATCAAATTTATTCTTCTTATATTAACAACTCTTGTTTAATTTATTGTTTACTCAGGAACCTTCTCCTACTTTTAAAAACTTTTGGAATTGATTCAAAGTTGAATTTATTGCTACTTCTTATACTTTTATAATTCAATATTATTTTAATCAAACTCTTTCTGTTTCTACCTTTCATTTGAATCCACTACTATCAAAAAACTAATTTTTACTATCCAATACATACATATTTATTTCTTTAATAACATTTATTTAAAACTTTTATTTGCTATTACATAATTCAATCTCTTTACTGTTGATTTCCTTGAACCATCTAATTTACCTATTGATTGTATACCATGAATAGTTTACTTTTCTTTTAGCTCACCCAAAACACAATTATTTCAAAAACCTTTTATTTTTCAATAAATGTTTATATCTTGAATCACTTTTTAACTCTTCTATTTCTACCTCCTTTTCTTTTTTTATTTTATCTACTATATCTACTCCTCTTAATAATACACATACTCATATAATAATGGCAATACCCAAAAACATCTATTATTATTTTGAGCAACATCTTTTGCACTCACACTTCAATCTACTATGAATGGAACCCTTCTCTAGTAATAGAATCCAGGATCCTATCACTTAATTAACTTTCTTTGAAAAAGTTATGATGGTTAATTAATGAAAAGACAAAAAAATGATCTGAATATTCAATGACTACTTCTAGGATAAAGCTGAGAAATGATGGATAATATATTTTGAGGACAATAATATTGTTGCTAATACCATGAAATAGAAGACCATCTCTGGTGAATTCAAACAGCAGTTTTATACCTAGCATTGTATCAATAAATGGACACATAATCTTGAAAAACATAGGCAAGAACCAATTGAATCTGTGACTACTTACCATGTTACTTTCAAAAAACTTCTTAAACGGGTCAATATTGAAGGTATTATAGATCCTAACCAACAACTCTGCTACTATATTAGGGGATTACTTCTATATTTAGTATCAATTGTTTCTATGAACAATCCTAATAGTGTAACTGCTATACATAAACTTGCAATGGCTTATCAAAATGGTCAGCATATAAATAATAATGAGAAACTATGCAATCTTGCTCCTACCTCAAGGAATTTCAAAATTACTTCTTTAAAATCTGAAGACCCTATAGATGCTCTTATCAAAAACTTTGAAAAACTTCAATTAAACTTGGCTGAAAAATTGAAACTTCTTTCTGCTCAAGTGAAAAAACAAGGCCATCACTCAAGGCAACCTACCCCCAATCCTATGAATAAATCTAACTCTACCCAATTTATATGTTTCAAATGCAATGAACCAGGATATCTGGCCAGGGAATATATATCTGAAAAGGTCCAAGCAAACTTCTTCAGATCCAAAAATTTGAACTATCTCACTGTTGAGGAATCTAAGAAGGAGTTCAATAAATCTGAATATAAGGAGGAAGTCTATATTGGTCAGCATAATAAACCCTACATCACTAATAGGAGGAAGGCCAAGCAAAAGCAAAAACAATTTGAATCAAATAAGGAATTAAACCTATACACTAGGAAAGTCTTTAGGATTCCTCCAAGAGAAATCCATAACATTGAACCTGAAGTGATTGCAACCCCTTCTACTGCTAAACTCAAAAGGCCCAAAACCAAAGCTCAACCATTTATTGTAGATCAATTACCCAACTATGATATCTCTGAGGATATTCTAAATCTTCTTGCTGAAGCTACTCTGGGACAAATATTACAATATTCCAATTAGCATAAAAACTTAATAAAAATTTTCAAGCAATCTAAGGTACCTATAGAAATCAATTATCTTATCTCTGATTGCTCAAGGAAAACTACAGCTACCAGGTGCTATGTTCATATTAAAGAAAATTATATAATGATCCTTCTTAACTCTAGTACTGCTATCAGTATCATTATTAACAAACTTATAAGGAAACTTGAATTGGAAATTGATATCAAGTTCAAAACCATTGTAATTACTGTCAATGGTACACGAGCCAGGGTTCTTGGACAAATAACTTTCTTGAAAATATTTATTCAGGATTTATTTGTACCAGTAACCTTGCAAGTAATTGAGTTACATGAAGAGATCCTTCTTCTGAGAACTTATTGGCTAAATCATATGAAGGCAAATTGGAATTTTGAGGTTCGTACTCTTTAAATTACTTATAAGAGTAAAACTATTTGCCATAAAAATCACCCACCATACTGATACTTCCCCATATCTTTCACAAGGTAATAATAATTATGAGGATGAACTCTTGGATGAAATTGAATATTAATCTAAAAGTGATCTTGAACAGGAGACCTATACATCTGATCTTGTTCTTGAATCTGAGGTTGAAAACCCTGCCATCTTTTTCTCTAATTGTTCTGCACCTGAGGAACTCACTCCTGAACCATCTACTGGAATCTTAATCAAGTAACAACAAGCTGAGGTTTAACAAATTCTATCTGATCATAAGGATGTCTTTGTAAATCATATTTCCAAGGAAAGTCAAACAAGCAATCTAGGAAGGATTATAGTAGTTATTTATAGCATTAATACTGAAAATACTACTTCAATCAAACAGTGACCATATAAAGCCTCACCTGATTAATAGGAATTTATCAAGAAAGAAATTGAGAAAATGCTGCAATGAAAAATTATTGGTCCTACTACTAGCTCCTGGTCTTCTCTTGTTGTTATAGTACCCAAGAAAAATAATAAACAGTGCTTCTGTGTTGACTATAGGAAACTCAATACAGTTACTAAAAAGATGTCTACCCTATACTGATTGTTGATGACCTTTTGAAAACCTTCAATGGTGTTCAATGGTTCATCTGTCTTGATCTAGAGTGGATATTGACAAGTGGCAATGAGTGATAAGGACAAATACAAAATAGCATTCACAATAAATTATGGCCTATATGAATTCAATGTTATGCTTTTTGATCTTTGCAATACTTCTGCAACTTTTCAGCAACTAATAAACAAAGTATTGGCTTCTTACCATGGCAAATTTGTTGAAGTTTATCTTGATAATATTTTCATCTTCTACATCACCTTTAAACTTTACTGTTAATATGGTTCTATTATCTTGATGCTCTCAAAAAAGCCTCCCTAATACTGAATTCTAAAAAATATTAATTCTTTTTATCACAAGTGAAATTACTTGGTTAAGTAATTAACTGCAAGGGAATCCAACTTGATGATTACAAAATTGTGAAAATTAAGAAATTTTTAAGGCTCACTACTATTAGGCAACTGAGAGAATTTTTTGGACTTGTCTCTTATTATAAGATATTTATTAAAAACTTTTCTTCCATTGCATACACTCTGAATTCTCTCTTAGAAAAAAATACCCCTTTGAATGGATAGATAATTATTAGTAAGCTTTTGAAATTCTGAAGTGACTTTTAATCTTATCTTCTGTCTTGAAATACTCTGATTTTTCAAGGTCTTTTATTTTCATACTGATGCTTCTGGAACTAATATTGGTACTGTTTTGATACAAAAAGATGGAATAAGGGAGTAAGCAATAGCCTATGCTAGTTAAAGTCTCAACAAAGCTGAGCAAAACTATTCTGCTACTGAATTTGAATATTTTGCAGTCATCTGGGCTGTTAAACAATTCTATCAATATCTAGGGACTTAACACTTCTTCTTGATTACTAATCACTCTGCTCTTTAATGATTGAAAACAACTGAACTTAAAAGATGATGTGCAAGGTGGATACTTTGCTTGGAATCCTTATCTTCACTATCAAATACAGAGCTGGAAGGAAATACAATAATATGAATGCCATGTCCAGAATGTATAATATAGATGAACCAATCTTCCATAACTCTAAGTCTATATCTATATAAAACTAATTCAAAGTTAGCAATTACAAGTGAAATCTGATAATAAATAATATCTAGCCTAGGTAGTTGATATTCTGAACAACAACACAATCTATCTTATCAAAATAGAATTTCCACATTATCATCATCTCAAAAACTATCTTCAATATAACAAATTACCTGACACTTTTGACAACAAACAACAAAAGCAACTTATCTCCAAAGTATAATACTATTAAGTGAAAACAATCAATTCTATAAAAAGGAATACTGCATAAAAACAAAGAATCAATTACTTTATGTAATTCAAAAACATGAAGTGGAATCAATCTTATACTTATTACACAATCATTCCACTAGAGTTCATCTTGATATGAATAAGGTCTTTGAAAAACTATGTGATCAATACTACTGATTCCAAATGTTTGAGAATGTGAAGCATTATATTAATACCTATGACTAATATCAACAACAAGGCAAATTCAGGATCCTTGGATCCTTACATTCAATTATAGTTAGTGACCCTTTTTCAAAATAGACATTGATATTGTGGGACTCTTCCAATTACAAGTAAGAGAAACAAATATATCATCATTGCAACTGACTACTTTACAAAATGGCCTGAAG
>CAJVPT010001409.1:0-21600 GCA_910592055.1 Acaulospora colombiana | reverse complement strand
ACACTATTGCCAAGCTACTAGGAGAGTGAAATATTGTCCCCTAAATCTGACTTAGAGTACCTAGTTTAGACTTAGTTCTGTTTAGTTCAAACTAGCTTAGTGGACTCCTCATATTTTTTAAGTAGTGTAGTTCTTTAACTAATAATGTACAACGACGAGTTAGTCGCTTTGTGAAAGTCTATAAAATATTTTGGTATTTCTCAATATCTTAATAAAGACATGCCAATGCGGCATAATTGTGGGTTAAAAAAAAAAAATTATTTAATTTTAAATCTAAATAAAAAAACTTTTTCTATTGATCCCTTGATAATATACAAAAAAGTTTTATGCTTTTAAGCTAATAAAGTCTTATTATATTTCTTAAAATAACTTGAAGAATAACTTCAAAAGTTTTTTTAACTCCTTTTTCTTGTTTATATTTCTTTTTAAACAAAAACTGACTTGTAGTAGTCAAAAAAAGTAAATAAACACTTTTTTATCTATATTAAAAAAGTTTTAAAAGGAATGGTAAAGTACTAAAAACCTATTTTCTAAAGCAAAAGTATAACTAGTAATTTTGTATAGTGAATATATAAATAAACAAAAACTTAAAGCCAAATCTTTTCATCCACTGTTTCTATCTCTTAAAGTTACTTATTTTTCAAAGTTTTTAAAAAAATTTTTCTATTTTAGTTTGTGTCTAAATTTTGAAGTATACAAAATTGACATAACTTTTATTAAAAGTAATTAATTAACATAAAGCATATTGGTTGCAGAATATAAATAAGCTTCTACTGATTGTATTACATGTTTAATAACATTATTTATAAAAGAAAAAGAAATTATTGGTATGAATTTCTCTACTTCTTCAAATAAAAGTATAATTAAAGTGAAGAAATTATGAGAAAAGTACAATAGGCCTTAAATTTTCTAGATAGCAAAAAGATAGTTATTTATTCAAATTAAAGTCTTCAATTTCTTAATATTTTAATCAAACAAAGTATATTAAGAAAATATTTTTTATTCTAGTTAGGCTGTAAAACTAAAAAATAGAAGAATTTAAGACATTGCCTTTCTCTAAAAATGAAAATATAGTTTTTTAGATATTGTGCAATACTATTATAAGCAATGAGGATTTTACTACTAATATATTTTTTCTACTTTTACAAGACAAAAGATTGATAGAAAATTTGACTTTTTGAATAATGGAAAACAATCACAAGTATAATTTTTTTAACTGCTGAAAGATATTAGAAGTTATACAATATAACTAAAAAGTCATATACAAATCTGAAGTCCACTATCAGTTATTTTTTTTTTTTGTACAAGTGAATACAAAATCAAGATCAAAATAAAAGAAACATTGATTAGAACACTAAATTTGAGTAAGTAGTAAGTACCTTAGATAATCACAAAAAATATTTAAAATCATAGATATAAAAGTTCTTTAGATAGTTAGAAAGAAAAAAAATATTCTCGAAAAGTTGATTTCTAATAAAAAGATATTTTTAATAGAAGTTATTTAAAGGATATGAAGTGTATTTATTTTTTATTTTTTTTTCTTTTTCATATATCATATTTGTACAGTTTTATATATTCTTATTTTTTTACTTTTTACTTTTTCTATTATAGTTTCTTGAAATTAGTTTTTTGAGAATAAAAATAGTAACAACCTGCTAGCAATAATATATAAATTATGAATGTATTCATCCAAAATCTACTATAGATTAAAATATTATTCCAAAGTTATATTTAAAGATTAAAACTTTTTTAAGAATTGAAAGTCATTGAATAAAAAATTTAATTTTTATAAATAAAAATCCATTTTAAAAATAAAAAAGTTTTGATCTATGAATCAATAGTGTAGTAGTTAGTACTCCATAGGTTGTATCACAAAATTACTAGATCAAATTCTTCAGGAAACAACTCTGGACACTAATAGATCTACCTATTGGTATAACTATAAACTAATGATGCTTTCAAATATAGCTCTGATCACTGGTCATATTAGATTTCTAATGTGGTTATAGAATGATCTATATAAGAATTGTGATACAGTTGAATATCTAAAATTGAGTAGGATTATCTTGACACAATTATGTTACTAGAAAAGAACTAATAATAAGAAGAATAGATATTGAATCAGTAGCATACTGCTGAAGGAAAGAATAGTAAATCAACTAAAGAAAACCTTGATTCACTGCTTTGATATTAAGATATTTATTCAAGAATTCAAGTATATAGCTGTGCTAAGTTTTACAAACTTGATCATCAGAAGGTCTTGATAAGAGAAGAAATCTGTGGACCACTTCAAAGAACTAAGAAATCTAAAAAGTTCAGGATAAAGAATATTTGATTAACTAATAACTAGACTACTCTTAATATAAATAAAATTGTTCTAAAAAAATTAAAAAGAAATCACACATCTTTTTAAATAGATAGTAGCTATATATAGAAGTAAAATAGATATAGTTACTCATATAGATAGATTTATTTAAAAAATATATAATTACTTTTTGACAAATATGTAATAAGGGATTTGTACAAATACCTCAATTGTAACTTCGGAGAAAAGGTCCGATATATCCATAAAATCTATATAGCATATATGTTAATAAAAGATGTGATCTCACAGATTAACTTATCTTTAAACAAATATATTTTAATAAAAATAATAACAAAAACATATAAACAGTAGAAATGATTTGGTCACTAATTTAAAAAGTAGCTACTTTCAATTGCCAAGGAATCATAAAGAAATATAAAAGACAAAGCTGATTCAATATATGTTATACACAGTAATAAAGTATAATAGTTACTATAAAAACAAATAGATCTCCAGTACAATCAAAGTATTGGAAACATCCTGAGTACCATATAATCTAGACCTACAATACAACACAAATGATCAAACAAAACCTAAATCTATATTACAAAAAGATACTACTATATACCTCTACAGCTATCAAACATAGAAAGGCTGATTAATCTAAGTAGATTTGACTTCCCCCCCAAAAAAGATCTGCATTATTGATATCTACTTTCTAGCAAATTCAAGATGTGAAAAAAGACAAAAAATCTTAAATACCGTAACCAAATGGATATAAGAAGCAAATCAACAAAATTGGAATATAATAGTTTTGTGAGACTTAAATAGTATGTCAAACCCATCACTAAACAAATCCAACAACAAAAGACTGACTGCCTCAAACAAACTCTCAGGTCTTCAAATAGAGATTTTTCTAAACAACAACCTTAAAGACACCTTTTGAATCCACAACTCACAAAAAAAGAAATATACATAAGACAGAGAAGACAGCAATAATCAAATTGATCAAATATGGATCAATCAAACCACTTTCTGATAAAGTGGTAAGGTTACTATCAAGGATATAATAAATCTTCTAATAAGCAGTAATTATATTTCCATGGTAACAAAGATCAAAGTCTGGAACCTAAACATAAGAAAGAAAGCAATACATCATAAACCAAATTACAAATACGATTGATACCTTATTAATATAGAACAATGGACAAAGTTCTTCAGAAAAATTTAAGAAGTATTGACCAAACATCTGATAATACAAAAATCAATTAATAAAAAATGGAATGCCTTATACAATTGCATTCTCAAAGTAGCAAAAAACTATATTTCTAAAAGGAAATACTATTGTAAGAACGGAATATGCCTTGATATATACAAACAAGAAGACTCTCTGATAAAACTACAAAAGTGAAAAAACCAAATCCAACAAATTCATAGAGATACTATACTAGCTGTGATCAAAATACCACTATCAATAGAGAACCACTTCGCAGATCTGATGACACAACTAAAAAAATTCAAAGAAAACATTCAAATAAGTATCTTCAAGAATAGATGAATATAATCTATCAAAACATCAAGGCATACAAAATTGTAAGTAAAGCCATCACAAACAAAAAACACTTGAGAATCATGAAACAAAGAATTATGATTAGACAGACATTCCTGATAAGAAACAAAAGGGCAATAATTGATAGCATCCTGAAGTAACCACACAAAAAAATAATCCTGGATAAGCTAATAGAAAAGAGTGAGGAGATAAACATTATTACTGACTTTGAGGCAATAAAAAACAAAATCAAACAACATCATTATACCTAGAGTCCAGCAAGAAAAACTCAACCTCTATATAATCACTTATTTTGGGAAAAAAAAAATAGATCAAAGGGTGAAATCAAGAAGAAAATATATGTACTAGTATTACAAAATATATTTTTAAAAGAAATAAAGAAAACTATTAGAAGCTATAATGCCAAATCAGCTCCAGGCACAAATCAACTTTCATACATAATATACAAAAAACTTGATAACAAGGCCTTGAAAACAATTTGAATAATATTCAATCAAATATTCAAGCATGAAGAAATCCCAAGAGAATGGAGCAAAGGATTGATTTATCCAATCTCTAAGCCTAAAAATTAGTAAAACAACTTAGACATGATATACCCTATCACCTTACTCGATACTAGCAGAAAAATTTTCCCAAAAATTATAGCAAGTAGACTGGCCAAATGCATTAAAGAGCACAATATACTGTCTAAACTAAACTGGACAGTACTTTCGGGAAGTAGCACTTAAGAATCAATACATATTTTAAATAATATTATTGAGCATACCAAAAAACACAAGAAACAAGCTTGAATCTTAAGTTAGGACATGTCAAAAGTATATAACTCAGTAAATATAAGGATGATAATTAAAGCAATGTATCGAATAAAGATTCCATAACAAATAATTAATATTATGAAAAATATACTAGAGAATAGACAAAACATTATACTTACCTATTATAAATCCATAGATGTATACAATGTGAATAATAACATCGATCAAAGAGACACTATCTCTTTTCTACTGTAGAGAATCCTTTATTATTTTCTTATTACAAGAATTAAAAAAGAATTCAAAAAATACTCAATCTTGTCTAAAAGTTGCATCAACCTGGAAATAAGACGGGAAAGAAACCATATAAACAAAATAGTAAGTGCCTATATGGATGACAAAACCTGGATTACAGACAATAAAACAGAGCTTCAACAAATAGTGAAAAGAGTAGAACAATTCTATCACATAAATGACATTCAAGTTAACTTCTAAAAGTCTTATATGATCATAATAAATAGGAAAAAGAAAGACTATGAATCAGGAATAACAATAAATTAATAAATGATAAGGAGTAATCTGAAAAACATGTCAGTTAGAATTTTAGGAATCTGGCATAACAGCTTAAGGAAGAAGAAATATCAAAAGACACTTATTCAATAGAAAGTCAGGAAAACTAGAATACTCCTGAATATAAAGAGAGTAACAAACAAATAAATGCAATATATAATGAATCACATTCTGTTATCCAGTATAGAATACTTATGTAATGACATAGTACTAATAAAAAAAGAATACAATCTCCTAATGAGAGTATAACAATAACATACAAACACAAACTGGATCTTCTTAAAACTATATCAAATAATATGTTACTTAACAAATATGAGTATGGTATTTTCCATATTTGGGATAAACAATTGCTTCCACATGCAAAAAATTGACCAGCAAGAATAAACAATAATAACATAGCAAGAGAAATTGCAAGAACTAGACATCAAGAACTACAGAATCAGTTTTGATCAATCAATAATATATATAGCTATCTAACTCAATCATTTAAGAGATAAGGGGTAAATTTGATGTATGATATTATCTGACTACTAAGAGACATGATATTATATTCAAAATACATAAGGAAAACCCTATATCAACTACAATAATAGAAACAGATACTACTATTGAAAGCATTGTAAGCAAAGCTTTTATAGCCAAAACTGATATAAATTACAAAAACATAGACTTTTATTCACAGGACAACTACTGAACACAAACAAACCAAAATTCTGCACTAGTGCCAAATTATCAGTCCAAAAGGAAACCAACTCCTGATCCAATTCCAACCTGGTTTTATACTATAAAAAACCTAGTCAATAATCAATTAAAAAAAAACAAACCTGCACTAGAAAAAGAAACCAACATCTTTCTTCAGTGCATTCCAACAACTAATCAAAATATAGTGAAACTACATTGGATATTGTCATGGACTATCCCGACGAGTCCGTCCCTAATTCGTAGCACCTCGCATAATCCAGACTTCTCAAGAATACTCACAAACGACATAAAGAAGAGAATGCCTCCTATAAAAAACACTTAGAAAAGGCAGAGGTGTGGTGATTGACTTGGCCGAAGGTAAGTGTCTCTTTATTGTATTCTGTTTCTTTGGTATATTACTAACTCTTAACTCTATTTTCAATGAGGGCTGTTTTTCTTAACACATTCAGCTCTGTCTTTTCGGCATACATTGGTAAGCTATTTATACTTTTCTATCTAACAATGGCTATCTACTTTATAATCAGCTATGTTAACTCTAAGCTTTGCTAAACTTTCTATACTTTTCAATTACACATGGTTTCCTTATCAGTACCCGAGCCTTATCTATAATTTCTTATCTTGCAACACTCAATCATTCATGCCAGACTTTCAGGTTTTTGGATTTTAGATTGTTATGCATAAATCACATCACCCACGTAATCCATAACAATATATACTAAACAAGATCAAGAAATTATAATAGAAAGAAAACAGAAAAAGATAAATCAAAATGATATACTTTACAGACATAATATACAAGAAAAAGAGCAATTTCCATTACAGGCTTGCATCAGATGCCCAAGAAATATATAGCAAAACCTGGAACAAGCAACAAAATATACCTTCATTGCAGCAAAACTATAGGCAGTTAATATCCTGATATATAAAAGTAGGGTATTATACAAAGTGAATCCACAGAAATTCAGCAATCAGTAATACAGAAAAATCACATATTTCCAAACTCCATAAACACAGTCCCAAATGAGCTTATTACCAAAGGAAACATGATGCAAGAACAAGAATTCCAGATATTTATACCTGAAAAGACAAGGAGTTTGCAATACTTAATTAAGACAATGAATTAGATCTTAGAGCAATTAACAAACATAGTTGCAGTGCTCAAGAATTATGCAATATTTAATATATATACAAATGGATCACTTACAAAAATCAATAATATATGACTTGTTTATGGCTTGTGATACAATTGGATTGATACATATTATTATATTAAAGTATATTGATATATTGTGAGTTGTTGTTTTGTCATATTTAGGATCAATTCACTTTTATATGTTTGTATTTATATAATATGAGCTGATAGATCAGTTATTGTAATTGTTTATTAATGATTTTTACTGTTTGATTCAAGGGACTTGAACATTCTTCTAGGTTTTTTGAGTCTTGAATTTGAACTGATTTATTAGTTTGGATTATTGCTTTTGAAACCTCTCTTGGTAGCCATAAAGGTATTAACCTGCATCGGCCTGGCTAAGAACTTTGTGAAGCTGATATTGGGTCTCAAAAAGCCTACTATAAATCAGTTTATATTTGCTTTCTCTTCTTTTTAAAGTAAATCAAAAGTATAAGGATATTGCTGCTAACTAGTGTTATCCTTTTGTTGTTGTCAGGAGTCAACTGTATATTATGTAAAGGTAAGTTATTGATATTACTATCTCTTCTTGAGATTGTTTCTTGTGAAATGATTTTTCTTTTAAAAAATTACTATAAAAGAAATTTTTTTAAAAATTTAAGAATCAGCAGAAAGAATTTTTTTTTATCTAATCTAATTATATTTTTTTTGTTTTTCTTTTTTTTAAGTTTAAATAAAATACAATACTATTATTATTAGTATATACTTTCTTATTAATAATTTGTTTATTGAGTTTTGTACATATCTTTTAAAAAAAGTTATACAATTATTGTTTTTTTTAATATATTGCTGAGATAAATTTAAATTGATTTGCCCTTTTTTTAAAGAATTGTCAAAAAAAAATTAATAGTTATTATTAAAATTTATTTATTTTATTATTATAAAGTTTATATATAATTTAAAAACTTAAGTTAAAAAAAAATTAATAATTAAACTAAAGTAGATAAAATTTTTTAAAAAAAGAAGAATATTATAAAAGAACAATTATACTTTTAATTTTAATTTTTTTTAAATACCTTGTTTTATTTGTATATTTGCAGTAATATTATATAGAAAAGTTATCCTAGAATATATTACTTGTTTTCTATTAAACAAAAATCAATAGAGATTTTTTTTTTCTGGGATACTTATCTTGCAGCTTGTTGTTATACCTTATATGAGGGCTAACCTGCCAAGGTTAGGCTAGTGCTAAAATAAATTTTAAAGATAAATGAGTTTTCTATGATATTTATGAACCATTGATTCATGAAATCATTGATTAGGTTTGTGTACTGGTCTTTTATAAATCTTTTTCTCTGGATAAAGGTTAGAACTTTTTTTTTGATTTCATATTTTGCTTGTTTTTTCTTTTTTTTTTTGTGATATCCATGATGGCTTTCCATCTCTGAAATGTTTTGCATCTCTCTATTTAGATTTTGTATAGAAAATTGATTATACTAGAACATATTTTATTAAGATAGGTTTTTCTATCCAATTGATTTGAAATAGCAGTTTGGATATTATAGACTAGTTCCTTGAAAAAAACTTCTCTAATACTTACTGTTAAGTATTCTTTATATTTTAAGTTTGGTTTGCTTGTAAGATATTTTCAAATTCCCTTTTTTTTTCTTATATTGTGTAGCTTTTGACACAAGTAGTTATAGTATTAATTAGGAACTCTTTCATGGTAGACCTAAGTTGATTACAGATAAATAAGTATGTACTAGTTTCTGGCTCATTGCATCTTGAGCATTTGTTATCCTTGAATATAGATAGGATTCTAGTATGGAGTTTGTTTTTGATTGACAGTTCATCATTCAGCTACTGAAGCAGAATTTTCTGAGCTTTTGGTCTTCCCAGTTAGTGTGGTAGTTGCTTATTTTGGTTAGCTATAATAGTGTAATAATAGTCTGCTAATATATTTTCTTTGCTATTTTTTCATTATAGTTATATCTTGTTTAGTTAAGAAGTCTCTATTTTAACAAGTGAATTGTCTGAATGAGTTTTTTTGTAATTAGTTTTATGAAAACTTCTGTGAAGACTTTGTTTCATTGTACTGTTATCTCTTGAGAGCCATATTGTGTTCTTAGTACCTCAATCACTTTCTTATTGGATTTTATTTCTTTCTATTTATCGAACTATGTCAGATGATCTGCTTGTTCATTTTGTTCGATTTCTGAGTGTCTTTTTATCTTATATAAGAATAGTCTTATTTGGGTTTGTTTGCATAACCTATTATTTGAAGAAGAAGGTTTGAATTTTTTTGTATTTTGAAAATTTTTTCAGGATTTTCTTTTTGAGTCTTGAGGATACTATTTATTGCTATCTGGCCATTAGTGTACAAGGCTACTGAAGAGTGTTTGGGTAAAACACTTAGTAAAGTAAGTATTGCTATAGTTTCTGTCCTAGTGAATGATAAGTGCATTGTTACTTGTCCTTAAAAAGTGTGTTCCTCTTGAATTGGTATAATAATGATCCAACTCAATCCTATATGGTATTTTCTATTAAAGTTATTTAGAGAATCATCAGTATAGATTTTAAAAATGATATAGTTTCCTAGTTTTTCTTTGATTAATGCTAGTGATGCCAGGCTTTCTATAGGGTCCCTAAGCAGTTTGTTTAGATGTTTAAGATGCAGTTGTGAGCTATTTGAGGATTGAATTTTGATGTTTGCTTTTTGTTAAGCTGGAAGAGCTTGTATATGTTCTAAAAGTATAATGAAAAAGAAGTTGAAGAGACCCTGTTTCTTCAGATTGTTTCTCTCTTTATATAACTGTTTTGCCTTGTTAAGGACTTGCTTTTATGAACTGGTATTGTAATGGTTTGTTGTTTAGTGGCTGTAAAACTATATTTTCTAGTTTAATTTTCTGTGCTATTTATTGTGCATCTTTCACAAGCCTCTAGTAGAAAGCTTTCTGAGTTCTATATGTAGTATCTATATTTGGTGATATTTTAATCTATTTTCTATTGTCTTTTCTCAATAGTTGAATTGTCTTCTTTTATTGTGAATATCCAGTGGGACCTAGTGAAGGAAAGATCAGTGGTGGGTATGCCTTATATAAAGATGTTTTTTGTTGTGTTGATATCTGCTTGGTTTTTGGTTTTTACTATTATTTTGAGTTTGTTCTATATGTAGTAAACTACTTTGAAGTTGGACCTAAAACTGATTTTTTACTAATTTAAATAATTTGGTACCATTCTATATTTTGAATTTATTTGTGTTTAGAAGTTGCCCAGTGAATAAGAGGTTGTACTTTTTAAATTTTTCTGATGTTTAGCAAAGAATGCTTTGCTCATTATATCTTCTATTGGGGTGTCTATTTCTTTTATTAGAGTCAAACTGTTAATTTCTTATAAGAGATATGCTATGAAGTCATGTCTTCTTAAGAGCCAGATGATATCATGTATAAAGTTGTTGCATAACTTTTTTAAGGAACTTTCTATTTTATTCAGAATGAATCGGATTGATCAAAATTCATTTTGCAATGTTTGTAATCATGTTCTTGCTATTTCTTCTGCTCTGTTGGCTCTATTAATTCTGTTAATCCAGTTTGTAATATGAAGCAGAAGTTGTCTGTCCTATAAGTGTATTATATTATATTTATATTTATTGTAAATAATATTATTGGGAGTTATTCTGGCCAGGTCTAGTTTGTATTTAAAGGTTGATGTTATGTTGCTCATGAGAAGGTTGCATGATTTTAATGATAATATTATGTTATTGCATAGGTATTCAGTATTGAAAATTAAAATATGATTTATAATATATTGCATTTGCTTATTTAATAGGTTTTTCATTTTTATTAGTATTTTGGTCTTCTTGAATTTTTGTTAAATTAGAGTTCTTTAGTAGTCTTTTTTTCCTGAGCTGTCATACTATATTCCTAAAATTTTGACTGGGGTTCCTTTGGAACAACCCTGGATAGTATGATTATCTATTATTATTCCTTGCTTGAAGATATCCTTTTTACTATTGATAATAATTAGTTGTTATTTTTGTGAATTGATTTTGATTTCATTGATGTGATAAAATTCCTCTACTACTTTAATAATTTCTCTCATATTCTTTACATTGTTTATGATCCAAGTCATATTATTTATATAGATATTGACTTCAATGTTGACCTTTTTTATTGACCAGCCTTTTTGAAAAATTTTTATATGTTTTTGTTGAAATTGCATAGCTTGTGAAGTCTTTGTCAAAAAAAAAAAACTCTTTCCTGAAAATCTCAAAAATGAAAAAATTTTTTATTAGGCAAAAAACACAAAAAGAACTCACTCCCAGCTACAAAGTAGCAACCCTCCTCAAAATAGCCACCATCAGGAAACTGAGGAGCTCAGAAAGACAAACAATACTGAAGTACAACATCGACAGGATCAGCAAGAATAATAGAAGAGTACTGAAGGTAAAAAGAATAATACACATATCACAACTTAGACACATGTCCCTGGAAACCAGAACATCACTTCTAAAGCATTCAGTAAATAAAGGGAAGGCAAAAGAAACCAATGACACTTCCAGGCAGCTCAAAGAGATAAAAGTAGAAAAGACAAGGCAAACACCAGAACCAGCAGAAGCATTGATAAGCAGTAGAGCACTATCCCCAGTCACAGTCTGTAAGTTCGAAGACAGAAGTATTCAAGAAACACAGACTCAGTACAAACAAGCAGATATCACTGGTCAGACAGGATACAGTTATGATAATCAAAGAGGCACAAGTGAAAGATTCACATCACCACAAAACTATTAAGATCAATGAGAAATATCCAAGCCATGGAAAGTCTTCATCAACCCGGAAAGGGTATCAGGACAAACATCTATAGAGAAATTAGATTTCACCAGACAAAAAATGGGACACCTCAACTTCTTGAAATATATAAGATATGAGTATTCAATAGGAAAGCCCCAAATTACAGCCATTTTTAGTAACTAGGAGGATGCACAAAGAGCATGTAAATTATAGATTACTGACTATGAAAATACCAAATTCAGAAAGACTGCCCCATTGGGATTCAAAGAAAGCAACTCCCGTACCATTTGTATATGGGATGTCCCCCAACACTTCACCAAAACAGACCTAATAGAATTTTTTGATGAACAAATCAGTATTGATTACATCACCTTGCAAAGAGCAGGGCCCTTCCAGACAGCAAACATTATCTTTTTCAATACATCAGACTACGTAGAGATTAACCAGGACTGGGCAATTACAAAAGGTCTCTACTCCTGCAGGATCTTCCCTTACTACAAAACATATGAAATCAAGGAACAAAGGAAATGTTTCAATGCTATGCTCACATACCTGCCACCAGACACAACAGCAGCAGACTTAACAGTAACCATCACCAGCACAAAAGCAAAATCAGTCTATATTCCTCACAACAATAACAATCAAGCTAAGAGGTTCGCCATCTTCACCTTTCAGAGCAGAGAAGAACTTCTAGAGGCAAAATCGGTACCCCAGTAATCAAAGGAACACAAACAATCTGGGTCAACCAGGAAACAAAATTGTATCTCATATGTAGCTCACCAGAACACAACATGCATACATGCCCAGACAAATCTGAATCCCCTTCCCCAAGAAAATACACCAATAGGTTCAATAATCCAAGAATTCCATCACAACCATGACATAGAACAAACTTCAACCCTGGCATTATCAGAAATCCACGAATGAATAAAGATACTAGGAGCTATACAAGTATCCTGAAATATGAACGAAGCTCCAACACTAACCAACACATCGAAAATATCTGATAGGCCTTATTAGCAATCCAAAGAGATATCAAGGAAATGAAGAACTCTCTTCAAGATTTGAATGAAAGAGTTGATGCCTTAGAACAAAAGTGTGCCAACTGATACCCAGAGAGTATAGGTGAATTCATGGAAAAGTTAGAAGAATTAGTACCTACCAGTAGCAAGAAGAATAACATTATAACAAGCATAGGGATTCAAGACATCAGGAGAACACAGGAAGCATATCAACAACAACGCAACAAAATTAGCTCAATGATAGAAGAAGCAATCAACCTCTTTAAGCTCTTCCAACAGACAGTCTCCCTAGGACACAACCACCCCCAATAATATGAGAGACAACACTCAAGATTACTTCCAGAGAGAAGAAAACAGTAAAACAAATAATATAGCACTAAGCAATCAACTCTCCCATAGACAAATGATACAGCACCAAGCAATCAACTCTTCCATAGACACATAATACAAGACACAGACATATACATAAACAAGAGCACGATATTATATGATAACAAAATAATAAACAATCTTTCACTATGAACAATTGCAACACATAATATAAGAGGCATGATAGAAGAAAACAAATACAAATTATAGACAGAATTCTGCACAGAGAACAGATAGAAAATTATCATTACTATAGAAACCAATGGAGACATGAACCAGATCAAACATTGGAAGCAACTAGGATATCAACTAACAATATCAGTGACCCCTACAAAAAAGATCGGATATGGGGTATGCATCGCAATCCATGAAGACATTGCAGAAAGAATTTATAGGAAACAAGAGATAGAGGGCAGAGTGATAGCAATAGACATGGTTTTCCTAGGCAGACACAAATTAAAAGTAATAGATGTATATTTCCCACTGAGAAACAAGGACAAAAGGATACTGTCAGCAATAGAGGATATGATCCAAGAGTGGATAATACAAGTAGAGAAAGAGGTATTACATATAGTAATAGAAGGAGACTTCAATGCTACACTAAACCTCTCCATTGACAAATAACATAGCACCAAAAGGTCAAACAATCATCAGCCAGAATCAGAGCTATTAGAATGATTGATTACTAGAAATTTTGAGGACACGTTCAGAACACTTAACCCAATACAAATAGCATACACATGGAAAAACAGTAGAGGAGCAGTCAGCAGAATCGATCAAATCTGGTATTACTCACAAAGCATCTAGCAATCAAGAGACTCCTATATAATGAACTATCCAGACTCCTTGCACAAAAGCGATCAGGAAATTAGAACCACAATAATAGAGATGTGGAAACTTAACAAGCAGAAAAAACAAAAAATTCATAGGCACAACCACCGATATAACTGGCACAGAATTGATACTAAAAAATAAGAAAATTTCAAGGATGAAATTGAACTACAAATACAATAGGGAAATATCAAGAATCAAGGAAACATTGATACTCTATGGAATAGCTTCAAACAACATATTCTGGAAGCAACAAACATATATACTGTATACCTAAGATAAAGTCTTAGAAAAGAAGTAAAAAGGCAGGAAAAGGCCCAACAATATATAGAAAGATCATGAACATCCAGACACTATCAGAGATGTTGCAGAGGTGCATTAATACACCCAATTCACAAACCAAATAGCTGATCGAAAAACAATTAATTAAGATATAGGAATCCTTTCTGGAACTGGTAACAGAGCTCAAAGAATGGCAATTTAACCATCTTCAAAACTACTTGATCAAACGGAAAAAGACATGCAGAGAACATATAATACGATACAAAACAGTAGCAAGAATAATCAGCAAATATCAGAAAAACAAAGAGATATAGCCGCACACAGAAAGAAGGCAACAGTGGCTACAGGACAACAAGAAACAGATGATCAACAGCATTATGGAAAGACCCTATAGATCCATAGTAATCGACAAACTCATAGTGGAAGCAGAAAATCAGATAAAAATCATCACAGAGCCAGAAAAAATCAAAAGAAAAGCTTCAAAACACTTTGCAACATGGACCCGCCTCAGGAAAACCATACCAATAAACACTTTAACTAGATGGATAAGGCAATATGCACCAAGTAAAAGAATCTGAGACAATTGATATGATGGACTCACAGAATACATCACAGCAAAAGAAGTAAAAAAAACAATAAAGAAAAGGAGTTCAAAATCAGCACTGGGACTAGATAGTATTCCATACATAGCTTACAAACACTTCGGATTAAAAATATTAGCCTGGCTTATATGCTTCTACAACAAGATTCTCACACAAGAGGAGATGCCAAGAAAATGGAGTAAAGGTCATATATACCCAATATCGAAACCAATAGAATGGCACAATAGAATTGAAATAACCAGACCAATCACCTTACTCACTGCAGAAAGGAAGATATTCATAAAGATTATTAGTGACCATCTATCACACATCTGTAAGGAACACAACATCCTCAATGAATCCAACTGGGCAACCCTGCCAAGAAGTAGTACACAAGATCCAATACACATAATCAACTTCTGTATAGAACATGTACACAGAAAAAGGAAAAAACTATGAATTCTGAGTTAAGACATGGTGAAGATCTATGATTTGATCAACACAGAAATGCAGGAATGTGCCATGAGACGCATCAAATTACTATCAAAAATAATCAACATTATAAAAGCATTACTCAGTGAAAGAGAGAATCAGGGTATAACAATACACAGATTGATTCCCAGCTACAAAGTACTAGATGGCATCAACCAAGGAAACACAATCTTACCCCTGCTATGGCACATATTCTATAATCCACTCCTAACAGAAATTGAATCTTCAAGAAGAGGCTACAGGTACACCACGAAGCTTAAAAGAAACATTAATGAACCCAATACAAAGAAACACTTAGACATTAAGGTTATCGCATATATGGACAATACAATATAGTTGACAGATAATCTAGAAGAAATGCAAAGGATCCTGAACATCATTACAGAATTCTACAATCACAATAACATCAACATCAACCCACTAAAATCACAGCTAATAATCATCAATGGATAACCAGAAGACTTTAATAGAAGCTTTATACTCAAAGGAGGAACAGTCACAAGAAGCAAGCCTGGTATACCAATGAGACTATTGGGAATATGGCTGGACAGCTTTAAAAGAAAAGAATATCAGAAACAGCTTATAGCAGAGAAAGTAAAGAAAACTAGAAAGTTCATTAGATAAAAAGCAATTATTGACAAGCAAATGAGATACATAATAAACCACACACTCATATCCAGCATAGAATACCTGTTAAATGACATGGTACTTCCTAAAAGTGACTGCAACTCTCTAATGAGAAAACTCATAGCAAAGTACAAACACAAGTGTGGTCTTGCCAGCACAATCCTGAATACTCTCCTATACAATTATACTGAACACAACCTGAACCACTTATGGGACAAACACACTTAAGGATCTGATTGCAAAGAATGGAAGACAAAGGGACACTAGGACAAATCTCCAGGATGGGATTACAAAATCTACAAAACCTTTTTGGGTCAACAAATTCAGTAACATTACATCTCATACAGCCTTTTCTCAAGTCAGGACAAAACCTGGACCATGATATTCTCTGGGTGCTGAAGAAACATGACTTCCAATTTCACTTTAACGCAAAGATCACAATCCCCCAGAGGATAGACAAGATTGATGACACAATTGAAGAAGCAATACTAAAATCAGTATACCATCAGTATAGACAAACACTAAGAAGACACAATTTAATGTTTATAGAATAGATTATCAATTCAACAGGAACATGCTTGTTACACTGGAGAAAACTCAAGACTATAAACAAAACGAAGAAAAGGAACACACCAAAATGGTACAAAGAGATTATAGAGAACCTCACAAACTCAGCTAGTATACAAGATAGAATTGAGGACAAAACAAGTACCCACCAAACATATAATCAAAGTAGACCCCTGGTAATGGGAGACTCATATAAACCACACTGGGGAGCAATACTCAAGCAAGATAAAGAAGTTATTGGCAAGAAGAAACAGAATAATAGTCCCAATACAGTAGTCTTCAAATACTAACCAGAATAAGAGAGCAATCACTGCTAGAAAGGTGTACCAGGTGTCCCCTAAATGAAGGGAAAGACACAGTACCAGGAATCTGTACCTTTGCAGCCAAAAAATAGTATACAATTCAAGTCCCAGTAGAAAGAACAAGTATCTCATCTAAGGAAAACAAGAGCAGCTCAATAAGCACTCTACGATATAGGATATCCCCAGATTTCACCAAGAAAGAGCTAAAAAATCTTATTGAAACCCCTCAGACAAATCCAAGCTCCTGACAAATCAATATAGGTAGTGCTGAACCAGAGACAACAAATATCAGTAAAATGTTTGAGCTAAATGGAAAAGAATTCGATGCCCTGACAACAATTCAACAGTATATGAAAAACTGTCACCATACCACAATATACACAGATGGCTCAGTATTAAGCTATAGCAACAGACCATACATAGGTCTGGGCTGGATCATAGAAGACGAGACAGAAATACAACATACCTTCCAAGGACAGACACAATTACATGCCTCTTCAATGCAAGCAGAACTAATGGCTATAACCACAGCAATAAGCACGTTAAGTAGAAACACCCCAGTTGACTTGCACACTGACAGCCAAGCAGTTATAACAAACTTAACAGAAGCTATGGATACTACCAGAACCAAAAAGAGAAAAAAATCAAACCAGACAATAGTAGATACCTTCAATCACATTAGGCAATAGATAGACCTAAACATCAGATTACACAAGATAAAAGCACATACAGGTGTTCCCCTCAATGAGAAAGTAGACAAGCTAGCCTGGATAGATTCCATTTCATCAGACATGAAATCAAACCAGAAAATCATCAACATCAGAAAACAATACCAAGGACTGACACCAATAAACATAGTGTGGGATATATCACAGATAGATATCCCAGGCAAAGACCTAGTGAAACAAGTCAACAAGGCCATCAGGCTGATCAAGTGGAAACTATTAAATAGAACACAAAACAGATTCACAGAAGAGGACCTGAGAAGCATATACTGGAAACATATGTTTAATAGCCTGCATCCATTCAAAATGAATGAACATATAACATCGAAGGAAGATCACCATAAGAAGAAATTCAGCTTTAACCTCTGGTATGAAGAACTGTCAACTAAAACCAAACTACACAATAGATATTCACTAATATACAAGGACAACAAATGCTATAAATGTGGGATAACAGAAGACTTCACACACCCCTTTTTATGCAAAAACAATGTAGAAACCTTAAAGAAAAATTTTCACAGGATCTTAATTAAACACGCATTATTTCACATAATCAAGGAATACAGAAAGAGCTTCATAAAGGCTATATATAGACGGATACAATTGGCCAACCCCAGAACCTTTAGCCTATTGATCTGAGGCACAGTATTAAAGGAAATACCTGGGACACTTGTCACAATTATATCAAACAAAAACAAAGTAACTAAAACTATAATGAACACAATGTGGAAATGAAAAGAGCTATTACATGACATATGGAAACAAAGATATAAGAAAGCTCATGAACAGGAAGCCTCCAAAAGTAGAACCAAATTGAACAAACAAAAAAGAACCAGAGCAAAGAAAACCAAGAACCACACAAATCTGATCACAGTATAACAATTCTTATTAAACCTGACTGGAATAATAAATCAAACATAAATAAATACATTAAATATCAAACTAACATTTTCTCCATTATATCTTTTTATATGACAATTAGCATGGCCTTGACATATTAGTTTCTTCTTCCAAGGAAGGGCAACAGGCTGCGAGGTAGTCATGGCTTATTGAGTTTTACTATTACTGAATATATATCCCTATATTATAGTCATAACTATTTAGTATAAATGTAATTTGGAAGAATAATAAAACAAGGTTGTGCCAGTTAAAAAAAAAAAAAAAAAAAGTCTTTGTTGATTTTGGTTATGAGGGATTATAAAAAATATGCCAGAAAAAGGAATATATTGTGTTCTCTTGGACAATGTCATTCTCAACTCTATATTCTACTGTGGGTTCATGATATGTCAAAACTATGTTTTGTCTTTGATTGATTATGTTTTAAGAGAATATTAATAATTTGTAAAGAAATCCAGATATTTTTTAGTGCTAGGATTAGCATTTCAAGGTTGACTGGATTATATACCTTGGACATATCTTGACTTAGGATCCAGGCTTGTTTGTTTGTATCTTTTATATATTTGATGATATTGTTTATAATGTGAATTGGTTCCTGTGTATTGCAGCCAAGAAGTATTACCCAATTTAATTCTGATAGGATTTTGTGATTACCTATACAATATACTAGTCTATCTATAATAATTTTTGTAAAAAATTTTCTTCATGCATCCAATAGAATAATTGATCTTGTGATATCTAGATTGTTTTGTCAGCCTTTAATTTTGATATTGGATAGATAGTTCCTTTACTCTATTATTTTGGGATGTCACCTTCTCTAATAATTCTGTTAAAGAGTAAATAGATTTCTTCTATTGCCTTTGCCCCTAGTTTTTTGTAAGCCATATATGGGATATAATTTCTTCTAAAAGCTGATTTTGCACTTTTGCTTTGGATTGCTTTTTGATTTTTTCAATGGATATTTCAAAAAGAACTAAGTTATATCACCTGGGATTAATTTTTTTTTTGTTTATATTTTACAGCTCAGAAGAAAAAGTTGAAGATTGGCTTGATGTTCCTGGCTGGTGTTTAGTTCTGGAAGTGTTGTCTAATACTGTTTTTAATTTCTTTGGGATTGGTTATAATTGACACATCCTCATCTTCTGTGATAATCTTATTCAGGATGATGGTTTTTCTAAGTTTTTCTATGATACTATTGATTATCACTTTTTTGTTTGTTGCTAAATATGCTTGTCTGCTCAAAGTTCTTTGTTTGATCATGAGAGCTTGCTTTCTATAAGTAATTGCTTAGGTGATAACTTTATGTTCTCAGATGATTTTTTAATATAGTCTAGTCAGTATTATAAAAAGTTATATAAATATTTCACCTTTAACTTAAACAGGTATTGTTGAACATCTGAAAACTTTTTCTAAAGTTGTTTTGATAGTATAGAAGATAACTTGTTTACTTTCTAAGTGGCTTTCAATCTGTTGTTTAAGAACTACATCCACAATAGCAGGTCTTTAATTGTATCTTTCTTCCTTAGTATTTTTTTTCTCCTATGTTGTTTTTTTTTTTGGAATGCAGAGCTTAGTTGCTTTGAAAATGTAGCTGTATATGATATTCCATTGCTTATTTATTGATTTTGATTTTATACTTTAATTGCTTAAGGCTCTGTCAACTTCCAGAAAAAATTTTTTTTATTGTTTATTGTTTGCTAAATACTAATTGTATCTATGATTTGGTTAATA
Source organism: Acaulospora colombiana (assembly GCA_910592055.1). Taxonomy (NCBI): domain Eukaryota; kingdom Fungi; phylum Glomeromycota; class Glomeromycetes; order Diversisporales; family Acaulosporaceae; genus Acaulospora; species Acaulospora colombiana. Next base: position 1,350 of record CAJVPT010001409.1, on the reverse strand, counting down.
TTAGGAGATCTCTTTGTACAAGTTTAGTTGCCATGTTTCTATTTCAGTAGTAGTGGGTTTGTGGTCATTAGAAATCAATAGATCCAGATCTTCCCCAATATAGATTTTCCTATTTTGCAATAATGGAAGTATGTTCATCTAGATTTGATCAATCCTACTATTGCTGTTGTTCTAGCTTCAGGTATATTCTTTTTATGCTTAGGTTGTAAAGCCTATATCTGTCTTCTAGGCTATGGTTTATTAGTGTTTTATTTGAGGATTTGTTGGTTTGTTGGATGTACTTTGTTTATATCTATTGTTTTTATCCAATACCAGATTGGAGTCTCCATTTAGATTTTCTAAAATCAAGAAATACCAATTCTTTTGAAGTGATTTTTTTTTTTTTTTAACCTCTGTCAAGCTAGGTATGTGTACTTTATTAAACATGTGTATACTTTATATTAAAGATGTATCGCTAAAGCTAATTCTCTATCTAACTTACTCATCTCTATTTTAAGAATTTTTAAAACTCTAAGTGCAACTTTGAAAGTAATTTATCACTCTGTTAATAGTTCAAATAAAGATAATTTCACCATTAACTTTATTGCCTACAGGTCACTATTGCTGATTACTCTGTGAGGTTTTGACAAAGCTTAAAACCTAACTATTTTATTCTATACTCTACTCTTCCTGTTAAAATTTCTTGAAGGTTTTTATCTTCAAGGTTTTCTTTTTTAGGTAGTGAATTTCTTTTCTTCAGTGTTATTGTTTTTTGGCCTGATAGACAAGAAGGTCTTTTTGTCTTGTTTTTTTTTATTAATTCCTTGTATTCATTCCCATTTGACTACCTTTTCATATCTCTTGTTCCAGACTTCTTTTCAGATTTGGTTGCAGACTCTTTTTTGTATTTTTATTATCAACTTTCTTGCTATTCTTCCTATACATTTATCTTGACATTTTATATCTGTCACTTCTAGAATAAGGTCAGTTCTTATAATGTCAATATAGAAACTTAGTATATTCTAACTGGTTTTAGAAGTCCGTTTTACTACTTTAGTGAGCTATTTGTCAAATTCTCTTATTTCTTCATATTTATCAATAATTAGAATAAATTTTTTTTCTTCAAATTCTCTTTTTCTTTTTCCAAATAACTTTTTAAAGTTTTTGATAATTCTATCTACTATTTTATTTCATGTCTCTTGTAGCTGATCTTTATAGGTTAAACATTTTAACAAATGTTCTATAGTTTCATCTTGTGGATTATATGTAATATATTTCACTTACTTATATAGTGTTGAACTATAAAATTTCGCCATATGATCTCCCTAGTACCCAGGATGATCCCAGTACCTCAGAACAACATATCACGAT
>CAJVPT010001408.1:0-21602 GCA_910592055.1 Acaulospora colombiana | reverse complement strand
AGTTAGAAAAGTATAAATAGCTTATCAATATATGTCAAGAAGGCAATACTGAATGTGTTAGAAAACAGCTCTTATTGAAAATAGAGATAAGAATTAGAAATATATCAAAGAAATAGAACACGAATAAAAAGACACATATCTTTGACCAAGTCCATTATTATGCATCTGCCTTCCTTAAGTGTTCTTTATAAAAGGTATTCTCTTTTTTGTATCAGTTATGAGTATTTGTGAGTCATCTGTGTTATACAAGATACTACAGATTAGAGATAGACTCACTGGGTTAGTCAATGACACAGCTTATATACTTGTAAAAATGGATCACTTGGGTCTCCTGAGTTACCTGATCTATGTTAAATTATATCACGTGCCATATTTGATAAAGTGATCTATACTAATTAAGTATCAATAAGAATATCAAAAAATATCAAAGAAATAATTATAAATAAACAAATAAAAATAGAATTAAAATGAAGATATAACTAAAAATAATTATCCAATGGTATTAGAGGTTATTTTTATCACAATATAGAAAAGTTAATTTTTCTTATTATTAACCAAAATCCTCAAGTTTCTAAAATTGTTCAAGCCAGAACAGAGGGTACTATAGTTTATGAAATCAATAAGAAGTATCAGATCAGATTTCTTGATATTTGACTAGAATCAAAACAAAAAAACTAAGATATTATTAACTTGATAAAATCAGAAATTAGGATAGTGATTCAGGCATAACTAAGAAAAAATTGATATAAAACATACTTAATATATTATCAACAAGATTCTAATCCCAAAAATAGAATATAGAATATAATATATATACTTAAATAACAAAACATATAACGATCTTATAGTCATATTTAGAAAGATATTTAAGAACAAGGCCTTAGTCTATAGAACAATCCTAAATAGTTGTATTTATAATAAAAAAATATATAGTTTTAAGAGTATTTGGTAAATACAATTAGAAAACCATATACTTATACTTTTCTGGTAACTCAATAATAATGAGATTTCTAATATTAACATCATAATTAGATTGAAACAAAGCCAAATCAAATGTTAGAAGCCTAATAATATTTTAAACAATTTTATCAACTTTCAAAAGTTGATTAAAAAAATTTGGCAACTGTAATATTAGTTCTGATAAAAAGTATACAAATTATTTTTCAAAATAAAAGATGGAAGAAAATATTTGATTATCAAGAAAATATCCTGTTTATCAAATTAATATTACAAGATTATAGAGAATATAAAAAATCTATTTTATCATTATGAAAGCATAGGATTATATTCTTAGATCAGCTCATTAATACTATTATAATGATATTTAAGAAATAAAGAACAATATAAGTTCTTTTTAGTAGATATAAGGGACTAGTCTTTTCCTGATACAAAAAAATTCTAAAAAAGATAATATGAATTAAGATTTTCTATAAAACTCTTTATATAGACTTGAATAAATAGTTACAATATGTAAACTAAAGTATTTTTAATAAATCTAGATAGAAGAAAAATATACTAGATAGTCTATACTAATACTTCAACAGACATATTAAGAAAAATAATATTTATAAATAACAAACTTTACTTTATACTACATCAGCTAGTATATAAATCTACTAGTAATTATACTAATCTTCAATCAGATAGAATAATGCAATTATTAGAACTAGCTTTATTATAAGTCTATCTTTTTCTACAACTAAATAGGCATAATAATTTGAAAAAAAAAAAACAGATTTTTTTATTAGAAAATCCCATAGATTAACAGATAAATATATATTAACAAATAGTAACTTTACCAATTATCAGATCTATAGAAGTACAAATCCAAGTATAAAACTGGAATATCATATTAATAGTACAAGTTATACAAATAGAAGAATATAGAGATGAACTTACAAGTATTCTAAGATATAATAAAAGGAATGTAGTTGATTAGCTTATATTTTATATTAATAGTTTCTATAAAAAATGGATAACAGATTGTGAACTCAAGATGGGTTTAACTTGAATTCTATTAAAAAAAGATAAAGTAGTTAAACAGTTCTTAACAGAAGCATTCATATAATTATCAGCAACTAGAATTAAAATACTAATTATTCTTACTACACTGTATATAGTTCTTGAAATATGATTCACACTGATTGCAACACTATAGTCAAACTATAAAAATTCATTCATCTATAAATAGAGACATCAACAAGAAAATAAATAAAGATCACCAATTGATCACTATGAAATAAAATCAAAGACTTAGTAAAAAAAAAGACTTGAATTTAAAAATCTTGAAAGTCAAAATCTATAGAACTAACAGATTAAACAATCAAGTAGACTTATTTGCTAAACAAGTCAAATGGAAGAATTCAATAACCTGACATCAGCTATCATAGCTAGAAAGAGTTCTCATAATAGCCATGTGAAGAGAATATATAATAAAGATTAATATTAAAGATTTTATCAAAATATTCAATAAGAAAAGAATTGGATTAGACTAGACAATACAGAAAAGGATCCAAAATCTTTGAATATAAAATAATAAAGTTATATATTAACTAATCTTTTGAAATTATTTTAATTCAACCAATATTTTAAATATCTTTTTCAAGACCAATAAGGATAAAAGTTTTATAACTAATTTAATCCACAATAAACTTCCAGTTCTACAAATTCTTGAGAAAAGAAAACTATATGTATATATTATAATTACTTATTCTATATATAAATTTCAAGAAGAGATATTAGAATATCTCTTTGAATATCCAGTTATCAGAAAAATCAAGAAAGATATATAATAGAAAGTAAATAAAAAGATCAATAAATATATCAGTAAAGAAGTAAAAGATAAGGAAGAAATTTAACTTGTAACAAATAACTAGATAGATAAATAATTGAAAAAGATCCAGAATTTGACAAGGTCTTTTCAATATTAACTGTAGATATATGAATAAAGATAAGACTATCTTCTTGAAGAAGTATCTTAAAGAGTAGATCAAGATTTCACTTGTAACTATACAGAGTATAATTATCAAATTCTGTCAAATAATGCAAGTAAACTTCAAAAAGGAGATTTGGAATAGTTACTGTACCAAAGTTATAGAATAAAAAAAGAAGTAGAAATTATGAAAGAAAATAAAAAAAACAAAAGAATAAGTATAGATCTGATATATAGATTAGACAAAATCAAGAAGCATTATTATTACCTTTAGATGATCTAAATCTGGAAGGCACTAAAAAAAGAAGAAGAAAAGAAATATATAGTGATTATTAAGGATTGGATTTGTTATGGAATTAAATAGTTTGATTTTTAACTATAAACAAAACTTAGAATGATTTATAGTAATAATATGTAGGCAATAATTTTATTAATTAGAGAAGTTATCTAAATTAGTAAAAAAATAAAATAGATTGTATTTAGAGAAATACTTTTTTGATAATAAGTGAGTTAATATGTATATAAAAGTCACAACAATTTGTAAATATCTAATATATATATAATAAAAATATATCATACTAACCTGACTATGAATTAAAAAAAAAATTATATATTTTATCATATAATTGAAACTAATTAATATTTAATATCAATTATAAATATAAATTCACTATTTCTTTATTATTAAAAAATAATATTAAAAAAAATTTTTTTAAAGTTTTTTAATATTATTATTATAGATATTATATAGAATTTATCAATATTTGATCGATATATTCAATATTAAAAATTAAATTTAAAATTTAGATTTAGATATATTTATAATAAATAATATTAAATAGTTTTTTTTTTTTTTTTGAGTATCTGTAGTTAGGCTAGATTGTTAGTTTATTAATCAATTGAAAACATAAGTATATTTTCATTCAAGCAGTATAATACATCCTACAATTAAACTATTATTCTAATCTAATTAATTTATTGCAAGTATAAAAATTTTTAAATTTAGTCTTGGAAACAATATTTTGTTCTGCAGTGTCTTTGAGTAAAAACCCTCCTAGTCTATTACATTATTGCCAATAGATTGTCACTGCTATATATCGAACCAAGTTACCAGAATATAGGAAACTATAAAAGAATAAATTAAAAAAAAGAAAAGATAAATATCTAAAAATGTTTAAATAAATAACAAGAAAATAAAAAAATTAAAATTGAAAAAATATTTCCAGCTTTCTCTAAAGACTTGTTTCTTAAAACCTTTTCTTAATAAGAAATGTCCAATTGGGATATTCTTTCTTTTCTTGACCATTTAAAAAACTTATTCATTCTTGATCTTAATTTTTTTTTTTTGTACATCATTTAAGGAAACTTATCAGCTAGTGGAAGCCTTTACTTCTAGAACACAGTTGATTTCAACCTTCTTTGAGTAGTGATTTTTTATCTATCTATAATAGAGAGGTGACTTATGATATACTCTAGGTTCTTATGTAACCTAATAGGAACTAAGTCATATTGTTTTACTATATACTTTCCAGTAGCCATGCTTAGTTAAAGGAATTTTATTAATATATATTTTTCATTATTCAAAAAATCAGATTCTCTAACAATTCTTTTGTTTTGTAATGGTAGAAAAATTTTGAATAGTAATAAGAATCCTCATTGATTATAATATTCTTCAACAACTTCTGGGAAAATATATTTTCAACTGTAATCAAAAGATTAAAGTTTAGTATAAACCAGAAACCATTTAGTCTTATTGCCTAACTAAAATAAAAAGAAGACCTTGATTTTGAATTTTGTTTGATTGAAATGATAAGAGAGAAAGATCACAGTTTGAATAAATAATAGTTTTTTTATTACCTGAAGACTTGTTACTCATATTTTATTGATCTTATAAAACTTGATCTGTAGGTTAACTTAATTAAAAAAATAGATAGAATCAAGATACCAATCAATCCTTTCAATCACTAATAATATTATTAGAACATATGGATATAATCAATAAAAGCTTGTTTATATTTTATTATTAATATATTTTATATTAATCAATTAAATATCAGGTAATATTGTGCTATCAGAAATTCAGGATCAAATTGAGATAGGTAAAATCTTTCAAGAAACTAAGAAAAATAGTAAATACATTAATAGGGTACAAGACAGTATATAAGAAGGTAAATAATAAGTCTTTACCTATTAACAAAATCTCCATTTCTTATTATTTCTAGTTCTATAATGTGATACTTTACTTGTCAGTCCTTTTGCTTTCTAAAATCTTCTTGTCCTTAATAGAGAAGGTATATATTTGAGTCTATTCAAGCCACTAGAGGTCCAAGTTTTTATTCAAAAAAATTTATAAATAAGTAAGGGAGGATAATAGAAATATGTTAAGACAAGTTTTAAGTTGTTTTAATAAAAGTATAAAGATTTTATTAACAAGAAAATATAAAACTTCTTGTGAACATCTTTTTTGTATGGGTCAGAGGATTAGCAGAAATAGTTTTTTAATTTCCAGATTATTAGAAATCAATTTTTATTAAAAAGAATTGTAAATAAGAAAATGTAAAAAGTATTGATCTTTGAAAATACTTTTCAAGTTCTTTAAAAGATGACATTAAAATTTTATTAGTCAAAAAATCAAAATATTTTTATACAATACTTTTTTACATGTAATTAAAAAATCAATAAAAATATGTTTTTTATTATTATTTTATTATTTTATATAGTAGATATAGGAAAATAATAATATTTTTTCTTTTTAAATTAATAATAATAGTAATAATAATAATAAATAATAATAAAAATATAATTGTAGACCTGTGAATCTATAGTACAGTGGTAGTGCTCCCAGGTCATAATCACAAGGTCCAGAGTTCAATATCACACAAGGGTCATGTGAGAAAAATAACCAGGTTGCACGAGGATGGGACTTCTGGTCTCCCTGTTGATCACCAGGCCGAAAAAGATCTACCGTGAGGATTGCCTCTGGTCTAGTTACACAAATTACGTCTGACCTAACCCCCCCTGAACTGGATAGGATACAAATCCCAGGACCTCACTTCTAGGACTGCGGTAATCGTCTGAACACAACACTAACCCCAAACTGTACTAGCAGACTCTGGGACCCCGCTTTTAGGACTGCAGCAATCATCTGAACATTTCCTACCTCAAAACTGTACTAGCAGACTCTGGAATCTGACCGCCCTAACTTGGAATATCCCAATCCGGTGCTTGCTTAAATGAAGGACCTGTCGAATAGGACTTGTCTGTGATGCCGCAATTGGTGACAAAGAAGAAAGAAATCTCTTCTGAGGTTCAAGTGAAAAGTATCAGGGTATCTGGATGATTAAAATAACCCTTGAGGATTTGTTACTAGTGTATAAGTTAGCATAGTAGTCCCTCATTAACAGAATTAGTTAACTATACCAACATCGCCGTTGATGACTGTTATCAACCATCCGGCCCCTAGTCAGGCATGCCCACCTACAGGGGGTTTCAAGCAGGTCTGCCTAGGACAAGCTGCAATAGGTTATCATTAATCTGCATGTATATGTATGAGATAATTGATGTAACGCTTAAGATTTAATTATCAATAAAGAGCTCGCATCTAATACCAGTTGCGGTTTAAAAAAAATAAAAATAATAATAATATAATTGTATAATTATCATAACTGTCATTATTTTTTTAATGAGAATAATAAGTTTGACAAATTAAAGTAAGATATAAACAAATTTAAAAATAAATATATGATCTAGAAAAAAGCAATCGTAATTTCAAGAGAAATACAGTAAATTTTAATAGTTCAAATAATTGAGCACTATGCTTCTTTTTTCTTTTTTCAATGAACTGGAACTTGATATCTTCTTTCAATAATATCAAGTTACATTAAAGACATAAGGAACTAACCATTTATTTTATAACACCAACACTAGCTAATTATTAAGATAAATGAATCTGAAAATATTGTTAATAACAACTGGCTAAAAAATGCACAGTATAAATCAAGATAATAAAAATCAGGAATTCATAATATTCCTAAAAGAAAATTTATTAATTCATGAGATACAGTATGTACCGTAGCTTCATATTAATATTGTCATGACGCAAAGCACGTATCTAAAATTTATATGAAGATCAATGAAGTATTATAAAGGTCATTTTCACAGGATCTGAATATTAGCTTCTATATAGTGTATGCTTTTCGTTTGTTTTTTTTTCACTCTGTTTTTCGAGTATCTTAATACCCTAAAGGTTATTTCAAACAACTTTTCTTTCTAAAGACTGTTGAGAACATCAATGTGCAATGCGATCTTCATATCTCGTGTGACCGGAGAATTAAGAATAGCATTATTAGCAGGGGAATAGAAACAAAGTAAAACGTTGAATAATTAAAGTAATATAGGATGGATAGCAGAATAAAACAAGTTTGCTTAAAAGTCCTAGGCAAATATTTTCGTTAGGAAGTATTAGATTAATTCACCAAACAAACGTCAGAAGAAACCAAGTGAGTAGACATTTTATTATATAATCGTATTAAGATTCTTATAGTATTAACTTGCAGTCTCCCTTTTCCGGTCACTTCGGATATTTCGGTGCAAGATTACAATCTTTTATTGAAAATCGAGAGTTGGGCATAGACAGGTTTGAATGCAAAAATATTGTCAAATGTTACCAGCTGAATACGAAGCTGCTGCTGATGTGCTGAGAGAATACTTTACTCGTATCTCTCTCACCACTTACGATTTTTTACCGGCCATTACTCACCAGCTAGATATGGAGCTCGTATTGCACCGGTCTTACTGTTACGTTCCTGTTCCACATCCTCGATCTGTAATTGACATCAAACTTTACAAAAACTCGCAACAACCCGTTTTTGAGCTATGAAGGCACTACGTCTTACTGCTTCTTTGATTACTAAATAATCGTATAGATACTGTATATTTTATACTTGAATATTCGGTTACATTCGCGCTCAAAGGCAAAAGGTAAGTTTGTCTGTTGGGATTTTATTATTATTATTATTATTATTCGATTTTTTTTTTTTCGACCTTTTCAACGTTCGATGCTCAAATGGTAAATTTTTCACGACTGGAAATCTTTCACTGTGAATAAAAGTGATTCCTCTATTGAAATCACTGCTTGCAATGACCCGAACAACCCAAACTATCCAATCACAATTCCTGTTAGTGATATACGTATTATGATTCCACAGTTCCTGCAACTGAATGCACCCATCGCCTCTTAGTGATGGCCGTTTTAGAATTGACGACCTATAAAAAGTTTAGTAAATGGTTTTAATCAGTTAAAAAACATCTCCAAAATCCTAATCAACCCCGACGCGGTAAATCAAATTCGCTTATATAACATTTCAATTTACTGTATATGCAATGAAAATACTGTAGTATCGATTATATGCGAATTGAAAATTATTTATTATAATATACAGACCGTACGGTCTTAATTGATTTTGAATTTGTTTATCGTTATAAAGAAAACTCGTACATCAGTGTAAGGGTCTTATTATTGTCTGATTTAATTAAACGTACATCTTTAAAATGACATCATAGTTACATAAACTGTTCTTGCAATATTAGTCTAATACAGTACATCTTTGACTTACGTCAATGCATGCAATTTATTATTTAACACATAATGTATCACGTGTTTCGCAGACATTGGTTTTGAAAAAGCTAATATTACAAGAATGAATCATACAGAAAGAAGTGTGCTAAATTTTTATTAAGAGATCTCGACGGACTTTGACTTCCTCTCTTCCGACTTTCCAACTCGGACGCTAAGCACACCGTTCTCATGGGTTGCCGTGATTTGATCCGTCTTGGCGTTAGAAGGAAGACCGACATTTCGATAAAAGTTACCGTGAACTCGTTCGCGAAGTAAAGGCATTCCTGCCTCTTCGGGCTTATGCTCGCCAGAGATACGAATGTTGTTGTCGTTAACCTCGATTCTAATATCGGACTTGTTGATGCCCTATTCAATGAAAAACAAAATAAATTCACAAAGTTCAAAAATGACCAAACTTGGCTTCAAAGTATAAGAATACCGGCAAATCGGCTTTCAAGATGTATTCTTTCTCACTCTCGTAAACGTCCACGCGAGGGGTGAAAGAGCCCATACGAGAGCTACTGCCACGACTGTCATTAGAGGTGCCGATTATACCATGATCGCTCAAGAAATCACGAAACATTTTGGTAACGCGATCTTCGATTCGTTGAATTTCTGTTGACCAATCGCGTGATTCTTTTTGATTGTCGATTTTAATGTTGGTAGACATTGTGAAAAAAATTCTTGGAAAAAAGAAAAAGAAAGAAAAGCAAACCGTAGTTTTATATTCCAAGGTCATGTTGGTTTACGTAAATGTTGCCAAAGCCGATCGACTCTTATGATCTCATTGGTCTCATTCATGACCTCATCCATGGAAAATTTTTTTCAAAAGACGTAACCATTACTGCTGACGTTCAGTCATCCCGAAGAAACTCGTGCCCTTTGAGCACTTGATAATCGATCATTCGTAATGTAATTAAGTTATATCAACATTTTATTATACATACTGTGTACATTATGCGAATTTCTAATTAAAGTTTGAACTTGTCATTTTATTTTGCAAAAGAAAATTGAATTTTATTATTAAAGTATATCAATGTAAGGATCGGCAATGCTACGGAGCTTCTGCATTATTATTATTTTTTTTTTTAATTAAAGCCATTTCGGCTTTCTAAATGTCGAAATTGAATAATCGATGCCAAAGGGTAGATGGGATAAAGCGAGGAAGAGAACAAAAAAGCATTGGTTGTTTAACTATCCCCTTGTTCACAATATAACCTCGAAAAAAAAAAGACCCGGGATGACTTTATTACGAATCTAAGAGAATATTAATATATATTACAGAGAAACTGATAAACATTGATGATACGGATGAGTGGGCTGAATAGGTTGTGCAGGTAAAGGGGGATGGGATTACGTGAATGCGTCAAGTTTTTTTAGAGAAAGAAAAAAAAAGAAAAAGGAAGTAGTAATCAAATGCGAAAACCCACCAAGCAAATTGAGGTTTCGCGCAAACAGAGGAATAATAATATTTCGAGCGTAAGGGAAATAAGGATGGTTGTAATATATAAAGGGAGAAAAGGCAATTGTAAATCTGACATGTGAAGGCACCGTGAACGGTGCAATTGATGGAATAACAAATCCAGTTGTGTGGTGTGTGGTGTGGCCTAGGTTATGTATGGTTTGTTGATGTCATGTTAGCACGAAAATACTCGAATTCATTCCCCACCCCCAAAAAACATTCAACAAACCTTTGGCGAGGGGTAAAAAAACAAAAGAACCCAAAAGATTCATGGAACGACTGTTGGCCACAAAGCCTTGACAAAAATAACCAAACAAAAAAAGCCACAAACACGTCAAGAAAAAGGTTCCAGCTTAGAAAGGGTGCCGAAATGAGGAAAGGAAAACAAAAGAAGGAAAAAGGGGGTGCCTCATAAACAAATTGTAAATCCTAAAACGGTAAAGGAAAAGAAACCACTCGAGAATTATGAATTCCAAATGTTTATTATATATAGAACGAAAAAAAAAAAATAAAAAAAAATAAAATAAAAATAAAGGTTTAATCCGTAAACACGGATCAGAAATCGAGATTCTGGTTGACGTAGCTAATCGCCCACACACCACCAACAAATCCCATCACAAACAATATTAAAATGCACAATAAAGTAACTTCATATTGAATTCCCAGGTTTTCCAGCATTTGAAATTTTAACTGATTTAGGTAAAAGTTATTGCTATAGTAGCTGAACTGGTGTTCACTGGGATGTTGGTAGTGGTAGTTATTGAAGTTGTGGCTTACGAAGTAGTGAATGTTGTCAAAAGACCTAGAAGGCATAACATAAAGTGAAAATAGATGAGAGATTTGGGGTAACGTACGATAATTACACACAAAAATATGTTATGGTTTCTATTGCGGTCTATTATTATTGTACATATTAATTTACAATTGATTTTACAAAGTGACAAAGGACCTGACTATAACAACAATTACGCACGAGATGTGTTTTGTTCGTCAACAAGCTTGAGCCACGGAAAATACGTGATTCGCTATTTCCCGTGACCCAACCTTGTTGAGAATGAGTGAAACCAAATTCAATGCACAGAATTACTACAAATTGCACCTAACTCTCGTTCTGTTCGTCACTACGACGTATCCCAGTGTACCAAACATCTTTTCCGTCTTTCCATTGTTTATGCAGATAATAGGACCATCCAATATACACTGCCACAATAAAAATGAACCAGATGTAGTAGATGGTTACTACTGTAACTCCTGCATTATATTCCGCCAAGCCAATTGCAAGCTGAATCAGACCGACGATCACCAATATCCGACCCCAACACCTGGAAATATTTTGAGATAAATATCAATGCCACCGTGAGAGGTTACACTTTCGATCGAAAAAGATGAATTTACCAATGAAGCTTCGTCCACCACGGAATGTATTTGCGCTCCGGATCAAAGAGAACGTGATGGATCCATCCGAGGGTAAGTTGACCAAAGTAAAGGGCGGTTAGAATGACTCCAATCACCTTTTTTTTTTTTTTTTTTAACGTAATTGATGTTAACGAATGTGGGGTGTAGAAAGGAACTTGATGAAATCATATTATTCTCACGTGATGTGCGTTTCCCGGGTTGAATTGAACTTTGGCTCCCAGGACCAATAGCCAACCAATGATGATTAAAGGAGATGCTAGGAAAACTTGAAGGCCGTAATGTAACTTGACCCACCACTCTATAACCTTTCTTGAAAATCGAGCGACATATATTGAGCCCGGAATAACTATTCCCCAGGCCAAAAACATTATGATTCCTATGATCATGTGGAGTGTAAACCAGCATCATTCGAGGGAAAGTTTGCACCATTGATTAAAAAAAAAAAACGTACCGTGTCCGATGATGAATTTTTGTCGTTCCGTGAGACCGCCGGATAATGAGAAATAACCGAATGAATCGTGCATCGTGATTGTGGTTGTGTATGCGTCATCGGAGGGACGTGAGGTGGATTGCATAGCCCAAATAAAATTCTTCGTATTCGTGTCGAATGTTGAATTCGCGATCACAGCCGGCCGAGTGAAGATCACCGTGAAGAATCCATTGCTGATACCACTTGACGGATCCAAGGTTATGTCACTTGTCTTGCCTATCACCACAGGCACGGAATATGAGGTGGCGATACGTTGCGAAATAGCCACACCATTGGTTGTGGTTGGCCAGGCCATCTACATTTTTTTTTTTTTTTTTTTTGGAGCCAATTACTTATCACTCTTTGGCAATCAACACAACATTCGTGCCCGAAAATTATGATGCATGCATACCACCATGTAAGTATCGATCATAGATGAACCGATGCCCACTGAGACCCAGCTAAAGGTGTAGACGAGGATCATCAGGTCAACAGAGGCGCAATTGTTTTTAAAAAATTTTCTCGGCAAGAAAAAATATCGAATTTACCCAATAGTTGAGGGAGCAACCAATTTGAATGTTACTAAAGAGTCTGCGCTCGAGGTCAAGGGAGGTGTGATCGTGATACAGAAAGTTTTATCCGTATTGCAATTCGTGGTTTGGGCGAAAATGCCTGCAACAAAATAATGACCTTGTAAACACTTCCTTGAGACTCGCGAAACGACCTACACATCTCCTTACCCTGCATCAGGACAGCCCAAACCGTCCATAATAGAATGATGGATAGCTTCATGGTTCGACAACGCTTTACGTCAAAAAGATGAAAACAAAAAATTTTGTCCATTTCATGATACCGGAAAACTTTTTATTTAAGACGGAAAAAAAATTTTTTTCTCGTCAAACCCGTACACGATCTTGTTAGGCTGGCTGTGCGTTTAAAGAATAATTTCCAAAAGAGGCTTGTAAATACCTGAAATCGAGGCGGAATTTTGCTGTCACGATTTGGCTTGGTATTCGAACTGTCGGTTGGAATACTATGGTGAAAAAACCCATTTTCTAAATCTAGTGACTCATTGAACGCATGGACACAGTATCATCTCATCTGGGCACCCATGTGTCAACAGAAATTGAGGCTGTGTTAATAATGTGTCAAGAACACAATATACCACACCGTCATCACACGGGCACACCACGAAGGCTATGTAAAATGGCGCAGCTTTTTATTTTTATAAATAGACCATGATTTATTTGATGACACTTGCGCCCTCACATAGAAGTTCGATGGTTTTTGCCTCACCTCCCACGACCCAGATTTGCCACCGAAGGACACACGAGAGAAACTAATATATCATTGCGACGGATTTGGTTTGCTTTTCCGTCTTGGTGGAATGGCTTCGTAACTTGGAGGAATCTTATTCGCCTGCCAATTATCACAACTTTATTGAATGTGCGTGTGCAATTTGTTTCGACGCGAGACATATAAATAAAATAAACATGCAGATGTGAATCAGAAAATCCGGTATTACCTCATTAAGTACGACCGATTTGATTCTTACAATGAACGGAAATCGTCAAAGCCCCAATTTCACGCATTTATCGCAATCGTCACACACATTGCCCTTTAATCAATCGTAAGATTTCTTTTTGAATATCCACAGAATTAATTGTGTTGTGCAAATGCAATTTAACCGGTACCCTCTGTGTGAAAATAGAGGCAGGTATGTCTTTTGACCATAAATAAACAAAAACTTTGATTTGGCTCGCAAATTCAATTACGTGATGAAAGAAATTAAAGTGATAATTAATTTGCGCGCACAATATATTGTACAAGCGTACCTTCTTTTCTTAGATCTCAACCGTAAAAGATCCAGGTTATGATTAAATAAATAAATAATATTTATTCAATTGCTTTATTAATCAATTTAATTCCTCACTTCCTGTTTCTTTTCTATATTCCTAACGCTTTCTTAAAATTATCGGTTTCAAATTAATATATTTTCGAATAACGGATCATTTTCTTATTTCTTATATCAGTTCTTGTAATAAAAAGCATTTTCACATGTTTGTTCTCAATCTCAAGTGCGTTGTATATTTGTTTGTGTTCATTGTCGCGGTCTTTTTTGTTATAAACTATTAAATCAATAGTTTTATTTTTTATATTTAGATAACTATGGCTTTATTTTATTTTAATTAATTCATATTTAAATTGATAGATACAATACATTTTATTGATTCAAATAAATTTTAAGATACGGTTTAGAAACGTTCATCACCAAAGCTTTAATTCACCATCGACACATTTATTCAAAAAAAAAAAAATTTTTTTTTTTTGCTATACCCGCATCCAGGCCAGATCATAGTTTATTAATCAATTGAATACATAAGTATAGAGTGAATACACATGATCTAATATCATCTTTTTTTTTTCACTTTATTTATTATCTCTATGAAAAATTTATCAATAAGTTAGTTGCAAATCCTTTTTTTAATACATCTTATATATCTTTAATACATTCAAGCATAGATATTATCTTTATCAGTGTCCTCTATGCTTGAACCACCTAATGTTCCTAGAATCCATTGGAAAATTGTTATTTTTAAAGAGCTATTGTTTTATATTGATATTGTTCTATTTTTGATAATCTGTCTTTTATGAGGTGTGTTCAAATTCTATATAACATACTTGTCATATTCAATTCTTAGAGATTGATTGTCCATTAATATTTTCAATCTTCATGCAATCCTAAGTAAATCTCCTGATAATTGTTGATAAATCATATTGATAACTTAAATCTTTTAATAACTATTTTTAATAACTTTTAAAATATGATTTATAAGGATTTTTCTTGATCAAATAAAATTTTGAATCTCTTTCAAATATGTCTATTCCTATGGTTCCTATTGTAATTATTTAGTTTTATTACATTTTTCAATACCTTACAAAGTTATATTCTTTAGTAACTATTATTAATTAACAGTACTTAAATCTTTTTTATTATTAATATTTACATTTTCAATTACTCAATATGATTGAAGTCTTCTAGTCTCCTATAAGAATGATTATTTGAAAAGAGATAGATTTTATATAAAATCAATAAAATTTTGAGTCAATTATTGTTTTTTGATATTCTTCAGTATCTTTATATATTTCATATAATAGAACATTATAATTTCTTTTCCTAATACAAAAACCAACTAAATCCTATATGACTTAATTTATTAAACTATAGTCAAACAATATATTCTTTAAATTAATTGTATATAATATATACTGTATATGTAATTAATAAGCATGTAATTTTATATAATATAATCTAAATTACAAATACTGTTTTTAAATATTATTGAATTAATATATTGCAAATGATGATCTAAAAACATATATACTATATTATAAATTTACAGATTATAATAATTAATCATTTTAATATTTTTCAAATTCTTAAATTTTATTTTATTTTTAAAAAATTAACTATTTGCAATATTAATTCACAAGTAATTTTTAAGTTTATTTATTTTTTTATTTTAAAATAATTTAAATTCTTAATTAACTTTAAATATTAAATATAATTTTTAATATGATTGTTTAATCTTTCAAGAATTTATATTATTTTGATTATTGATATATCTTTTTTTTTTAGGTTTTTTTATAAATTACTTTTATAATTTATTAAAGTATTCAAAAAATTTAAAAGTTTTTTATTAATTAAATAATAAATTAAACAAAAAACAAATATTTTTTAATAAGACCTGTGGGTCTATAGCACAGTGGTAGTACTTTCAAATCACAATCACAAGGTCTAAAGTTCAATACCACACAAGGATCATGTAAGAAAAAATAACCAGGTTGCATGAGAATGGGACTTCTGACCTTCCTGTTGATTGTTGGGCTGAAAAAGATCTACCACGAGGATTGCATAAAGAAAGGCTTCTGGTCTGATTATATGAATTACGCCCAACCTAACCCTCCTTGAACTGGACAGGAAACAAACTCCAGGATCCTGCTTTTAGGACTGTGGTAATCATCTGAACATAACACTAATCCCAAACTGTACTAGCAGACTTTGGGATCCACTTTTAGGACTGTGGCAATCGTCTGAACATTCCCTATCCCAAATTGTACCAGAAGAATCTGGAATCTAACTATCCTAACTTGAAATATCCCAATCCGGTGCTTGCTTAAATGAAGGACCTGTCAAACAGGACTTGTCTCTGATACTGCAGGTAGTGATAAAGAAAATAGAAATCCCTTTTGAGGTTCAAGTGAAAAGTACCAGGGTATCTAGGTGATTAAAATAACCCTTGAGGATTTGATACTAGTGTATAAGTTAACATAGCAGTATAGTCCCTTATTAACAGAATTAGCTAACTATATCAATATTGCCGTTGATGACTGTTATCAACCATCTGGTCCCTAGTCAGGCGTATCCATCTACAGGAGGGTTTCAAGTAGGTCTGCCTAGGACAAACCATGATAGGTTATCATTAATCTGCATGTATATGTATGAGATGATTAATGTAATGTTTAAAATTTAATTATTTATAAACAGCTTATATCTAATACCAGTTATGGTTTAAAAGAAAAAAAAAAAAAACAAATATTTTTTAATAATATATAATAACAAGTAAAAATAAATTTAAGATTAATAAATATTTATCAAATTTTTTATAATACAAAATTTATAAATATTAATTTAATTATATATGTGTAATATCATTTTATACGTATATTTTATTTGAAAGAACACTTGTATTGTACAATAGGTTAAATGACTTAGAGCTAGCTAGAATCACAACAATCATCAGGGTAAAGTAATTACAAATTAAGTATTGAGAACCTTTCAATCTGCTCATATGTAATTCACTAAACCATCTTTTGAAAAGAAGCAACTTCATATTACAAATACTAAAACTGATCAAAGATATAGATGTAATTTTCCATAGCTGGAAGTACAATGATATCTTTAATTGGAGTATCGGAAATAGTCTAATTAAAGATCATCTGACAACAAAAGAATACAGTAAAGCCATTCCATCATTCAAACACAATAAGTTGATATACATAGAACAACTTATCAACTATGAAACTAGAAAAGTATTGGGTTGACAGATGTTTCAACTCTTACAGAAGATAAGTAAGGGATTTATTCCAGAATTGTACTTGTCAATAATAAGGGAGATGTGTAGAAACAAGCTAGAACAGCTCACAACAACTTGAAAAGAAAATTGGTTAAAGTGGAGTCTAGAATATCCAATACTCAATCTTAACCTTGATAAAAGATAAAAATTTTGGATAGTCACTAAGAAAAATAATCAGCAGCAACAATTTGTTTAGGGAAAGTTGATTCTAGATAACAATAAAAGATGCATTAAAACAGATTATTTCAAATGTGACAGCTTCAAAAAAAACTTAGAATCAAAACTTATATAATGTTAGGGCTGCCCAGAAGGAATCAAGACTGAAAACCAATGCATAATAGAATCAAACATAGAACAAATATATATGATTCCTTATCTTAATACTAGAAAATCTACAAGAAGAGCTCAACTTTTAGAAATCTTTTGTTTCAAGTTAGCACTAGAGGGATCAATAAGTAGAACAATTCATATAGACTCAATAACTACATAATGTAATAGAAGGCAACTAGAAGAAATAGAGATTGGGAACTGAGAGGAGAAGCTCATTAAAGAAAATATTAAAGAAAGTATATATCAAACCCATTTAATTGAAATACTCAGGCGTATCAAGGGAGATAATAGCAATAACACAATGATCTTTTACTCTAATGGATCCCTTATTGATCATGAAAACAAAATTATGAAGATAGATATAATATAAATACAAATTGAAGAAGCAAAAAGAGAAAGCAAGTTCTAAGTAGAAATAGCTGATTGGCCTTTATCCACAAGAATAGAACTAGTAGTGATAGTCACTATACTACTAATAGTATCAGTTAATAGCAAGGTCAAGATTCACACTGATAGCCAAGCCTACATCTCCAAATAGAAAATTATAGAAAAGGAGAATCTCAAAAAAACCCACAAAAGATGACTAAAGGAACAAAATTAATTCTTGTGGATATAAATGTTGAGCCTGGTAAAAAAAAAAAAAAATTGGATCTAAATCTTATTAAGGTTAAAGCACATTCCAACATTCAATACAATGAGGAAGCAGATATTTAACCAAAGAAGCATTAAAGTTCCAACAATAGAATACAAGATCTGGACTCATCTAAGATTATTATCAAAATCAAATGGCAAGATATAGTGCTGGATGCTTCAATAAGGCAGTTTGTTAAAAAAACCAATACCAAAATAATGACACACCAATAGATAACTCAAAATAGAATAGACAAAAAGTGAGGTCATCAAATTCAAGACCAGCATAGGTACATATGGGACCTAGTTTGGGAACAAATAAATAATAGGTACACATGGAATACTTTTTTCAAAGGATTACAAAGAAAAAGCTTTCTTGTTAAGATGACTAATGATAAGCTACCCATGTTAACAAAGCTAGTCATAAGAAGACCAGACTTATACAAGCAAATAAAATATCTCACATATAAATAGAAAAGAGACAATAGAATACTTGTTAGAATGTCCAGCATATAAAACTCAATGGCAAGAAACCTGGCAGAAAGATATGGAAGATATGATGCAAGGTTTTAACAAACTCTTGGCAAATAGAAAAAGGGGTCAAAAAAAAATAAGTCTGGCAGTTGATGATAGAATGGAAAGAGGAAAAATGGATAAGAAAATAGCTCAACTGATAGAAAGGATTTCAAACATTGGTTAGGATATACTTAGTTTTAGCATAGGACTAATTGAAAAAGATCTAATGGATGAAATAGTAGACCTGAAGTGCTATGGAAAGAGAATCAGTAAAGAAGCAAAAAAGTGGATAATGAAGATGTAGAAGAAAACATATAACTACTTCAGAAAGAAAATTTGGAATGTCAGATGTGAAAAAATGATAGAATGGAAACAGATATTGGAAATCAACAAAAATAACAAGATCAAAAGGCCAACATATCTATAAAGACAAAGAAACAAGGCCAAGATATCAGAAAATCAGTTATATAAAGTATTATTAATGAAAGAAGAATTAGAAAATACAATGCTCAAACAGGTTCTGCGAGATAGGGTAAAGTATAGGATGAAATGGTTGGGTTTTAATCTCTGTCAGAACTCAAAAAAGTAATCTGTAGTAGTGATCTGCAGGCAATGATGTTAGAAGTTGAAAGGATATTTACTTGAACTCCTAATGGAGTGATAATTTACTTCTGAAGTTGCACTTAGAAAGATAAAACAATCAAGATAAGTAAGTTAGTTAAAGAATTAGTTTTAACACCTCATGTTATATGTACAGCTTACAAATATTTAATAAAGCATATGTAACTAGCCTGACAGAGAACAAAAAAAAATTTTTTTTTTGAAAAAACATTTGTATTTATATATATTTGATATATAAATAAATATAATAAAAATACATAATAAAAATATATGAGTTATATAACTTATTGATTCAAATATTAATAAAATATAAAAAAAAAATAATTAAAAAAAAAATAAATACAAATAAATAATAATTGATTACTTATTTATTTATATTTCTAAAGACAATAAAACTCTTTCTACTGATTTTCTGATCACACACAAAAAAGATATTTACAAGAAGTTTTTAAACTTCCTTGCTAATAAAGTTTTAACACTTTCCTTAAAACAACTGGAAGTATGACTTCAAGAGTTGCTTCTACCCTCCTCCTATTGTTTACAAACCTCTTTACACAAAAACTTGACTTCTAGTGATCAAGAAAAGTCAAGTAACATTCTTAATACCAATGGCAAGAAAGTTTTCAAAGGAAGAAGAACTGACTTTGAAGTATCTGAAGGCCTATTTAACCTTTGAAGCAAGAAGTATATAGAGGTTTTTGATAATAGAAAAACTTATTTTCCCCTTCCAGTCACTTGTGAATCTCTTAGAGCTATTGTTTTCATAGTTTTTTGAAAAATTTTGCCTATCTCAATTTGATCCTGAATTTTGGGTAACACAAATTCTCACCAAAGGTGATTGACTAACACAAAACATAACAGTTTTTGGAATGCAAACAAGCTCCTATTGATCATACTTACATATCTCAATACATTATTGATGATTTAGGAAAAAAAGTTCTAGAAAAAGTGTCCCTTCAATTATATATATTCAACCTCTAGGAAACAATTATGATATAAAAAGACAATCAATGAATATGAAAAGAAAATTCAACTTCCATCTCTTACTAAGTTTCTCAGGTGATGAAAAGGCTTTCTTGGACAAAAGCTGAGATCTCCAAGCTTCTATTCTGATTAGGCAAAGTTTTTGAAAAGATTTTTTTATTCCGGCCAGGCAATCTTTTCCATAATATGGCACTGGCTCTAATAGTATTAAGTAAATCCATATATTAGCAGAAAGATAAGTTCCTCAAATGTTCTTTTTAAAATCACTTTCAGGAATGAATAAGTTCCTCAAATGTTATGAAGCTTAGAGAATATTTCAATCAGGCAAATTCCTTTCAAAAGGAAACTGTAAAATAGAGCAAGAACCTTTTGAAAAGCTTTGAATTGTTTTCTTTTCCCTTTTTTTCTCCAATATTAACTTCAGCAATTTATCATTTTTCAGGATAATCAATAGTGATAAACTATTGGCAATAATCCTGGTTAACTTAGAGATTAATATCAAGCTACTAGGAGAGTAAGATATTGTTTTCAAAATCCGACTTAGAGTATCTAGTTTAGACTTAGTTTTGTTTAGTCCAAACTAGCTTAGTGAACTTTTTATATTTTTTAAGTAGTATAGTCCTTTAACTAATAATATACAATGACAAGTTAGTTGCTTTGTGAAAGTTTGTAAACTTTGTGGTATTTTTCAATATCTCAATAAAAACATGCCATTGTGGCATAATTGTAGGTTAAAAAAAAAATAATTTTTTTTTACTTATATTTCTATCAATATTTTATTTATAATAAACCATATCAATCTTTTTGATAATATGATTCAGATTTTTTTTATATTATAATCTATATTTCAAGTATTATTTGGAATTATATAATATGTATCTAAATCTAGTTTTAAGTAAAAATTAAATATAGCTTGTTACATTGTTTCTTTCATAAGAATAAATATTTGTATTTCTTCAAATTTCTTAATTTAATCAAAGTATTTTTCAAGTTTTCTTATAATTTATATTTTGTATTATAAAAAAAGTATTCAATTTATTTTATCAAATATAGAATTTTTTTTCAATAAATTCTTTGTTTATTATTATTTTAATCATATATATATATATATATATTTTTTAACCCACAATCATGCCGCAATGGCATTGTCGTGGGCTATCCCAGTGAGTCCGTTACTAATTCGTAGCACCTCGCGTAATCCAGACTTCTCAAGAATATTCATAAATGACACAAAGAAGAGAACGCCTCCTATAAAGAACACTTAAGGAAGGCTCTTTATTGCATTCTGTTTCTTTAGTATATCATTAACTCTTATCTCTATTCTCAATGAGGACTGTTTTTCCTAATAAATTCAGCTCTATTCTCAAGGAAGGCTGTTTTTCCTAACATATTCAGCTCTATCTTTTCGGCATACATTAGTAAGCTATTTATACTTTTCTAACTAACAATGGGCTATCTACTTTATAATCAGCTATACTAACCCTAAG
>CAJVPT010001407.1:0-21602 GCA_910592055.1 Acaulospora colombiana | reverse complement strand
AATGGTTCCACACTTTACTTCTATAATTTATTTTATTACTTGATGATACCTCCAAAAAACTACTTGTAGCAACATTACCAGTATCACTCAATTCATAGCTATCTAAACTGAAACTTTCATCATTTATTTCATTGGAATCATTGAAAGAACTATTGTATTCTATTTTATTTTTGATGTGAATAATACCAGTAATATTGCAAGAAGAAAAATATCAAAAATATCATTAAATTTTAAAGAAACATGTAAAGGTGTTAAAGGAATATAAAAAAAAATCAGTGTTTTTTTTTTTTTTTTTTTTTTTTTTTTAGCTGGTGAAGTCATGTCATATAGTTTTTATTTAATTATGGATACCCTCTTATGTATACAAATTTAATTGCGAGAAAATACACTTATGATAGAGAAAAAACTAATGACTCAGTATTTTTCGAACCCTGTGACTTGTTGCAGTTTATCCAAAAGGTGAATGTTAGCATGTCATGATTCTACTAACACTGATATCTATGTGAAAAAGTGAGTTAAAATAAAACCCGTTCTGTAAGATGTTTCTTATGTTTCTGTTAATAAGCTCTATATACAATTGGCTGGACTCTAGGGTCTGATCCCCTGTCCCCTGCTTTGCCTTGCTTCCTGATTTCTTTTCATTCTTCTTGTTTTTGTTTCACTTCATCTTTTTAGAGATTCCTTGTGATTTTTTCCGTTTTATAATCAGTGTGTATTTCAGTTTTCACACTTTTTTTTTTTCCTTCCAAAAGTGTGTTATGGCTACACGTATTGCAGTTTTTGCAGCCTTCACATCTTCCACAATCTCTTCTGCTACTTTTATTATTTGGTACATAATTGCTTCTCTTATTATGTCTCTCCATTCTATCTTGCATATCCTATCTGAGTACCTTGCACATGACGATGGTTCAAGAAGTTATCTCCATCTGTCTTGTATTTGTTCTTTTTGTTTGTTGCCTTTCACTCTTGCTGTATATTCTTTTGTGAGGAAGGTTATATATTTTTTCTTTAGTCTTGTTTCATTAGGTCTATATGTGAAGGAATAAATGTCCCTCTCTTCCTGTCTTTTGCAGACTATACAAGTTAGGCTCTTGTATAAATATAGCTTTCAGGTATTCAAGTTTGCCATTGTTGGGTATTCGTATAGCCATGTTTTCTATTTAAAGGTTCTATCGCTATGGTCCTTGCGATCAGTTTGAAGCAATGTTATTTTAAAAGGTGTCAATGTCTGCATGGTCATGTTCCAGTTTACTTCTTTAGCCTTCTGTTCAGATAGCCATTTTTAACTGCATCTTAGTATTCTCCACTTGCTGATTCATTTGGTTTTAAGGATTGTTTTTTCTACTGTCTTGAAAGGAAAGTCAATAAAGGACTGGTCCCATCTTAATATTGTCATTGTACTGGTAGTGTTCTGCTTTTGGATTTTAATTTTGTTTTTGGGCTTGTCTATTATCATAGTTGCTGCCAGTTTATCTACTAGCTCATTACCTGAATTACCAGTGTGGCCCTTGATCTTGATCCATACTACTGTAATGTTTTATAATGAGATTAATTTCTGTATTGTATTAACTATACATCTGTTCAGAGTTTTTGATACTTGGCTCCTCTTTCCTTGTTTTGTCCTGCTCTTTTTTATTGTATTGATTGCACTTTGGCTGTCTGTAAGAATGCTTATTCTCTTGTTTGCACTTATTGTACTGATCACTATGAGTATTGATGTCAACTCTATCCATGTTGAGAATAATATGTCCTGTGTTTTTGCTTGGAACCTGACAATTTCTATACTCACTTCTGTTTGAATCACCCTTCCTATTCCCATTCTACTGTCTACCTTTTATTGCATATAGGAACCATTTGTATATATTTGAAGATTGTTGTGTGGGGCTGTTTCTTGTGCTATCTGTTGTAGTCTCCTAATTATTCTTTCCAGTGCTCTGAGCTTTTTCCTAATCAATGTCTTTGTGGTAAATATTGGGTTTAGGTATATTGTGGGTGGCCGAATGTTTGATGTTTGTATTCTGATTTTTTCCAGGGCATGCTCTATGCTTTGAGGAGAAGACTAAAGTCTGTTGATATATAACTGTCCTGTTCTCTCCTTTTATGGCTTGGAAATATATCTCTTTGTACTTTTTTTAACATTTATATTGATTGATTTTGCCAAGAGTTGTGTCATTATACACTGTTATTGGTCTTTGTACTGATTTCTGTATTCTGGGATATTAAAAGGTCAGCATTTACATTTGTAAAGTAGTAATATTTGTTTCTATCTGGTCATATGATTAACCTGGATCATTTGGTTATCCAGTACTTTTTTCTTTCTTATTAAGATTGTGTTCTTGTCCTTCTTAGTTGCCAGCCATTTGATGGTTGATTGTTTTTGATGTGGGAAAACTGATATATTTAACTGGAAACTGTTTACACTTGGACTGCTTTTCATACCTATGTCTTCATCAGTTGACTCTTCATTCTTTGAAATTCTTGTCCTTGGCTAGCTCTCTCAGGTTTCTATACTATAGTGGTATTCTGCCTTGCTTGCCAAGTTTAACCCTTACTTGTTGCCAAGAGAGGAATCTTGTTTTGTTGTCATTAAGCAACTGATCATGGAAGAGGATTCCCCTATACCTGAGTACATTCCTGTACCTGTTATACTATTCCTCTGAAACCATATCTTTGATTGCCATGCCTTCCTTCTTGACCGGTTTTCCAAACCATGTATGTTCCATTGGACAAGAGTAATTCCTTGAAGTTTCAACATATTTAAAATATTATTTGTCAAGTTTTTCCTTCTTCTAATCCAAAAGGGAAGCTTATCTGTTAGGATTGAAGTATTGGATCAGTACTTATTCTGAATATGCTGAAGTCTGATCTGTGTGGTGATTTTACTAAGGTTGTAGCTTTAAGTCTGTTGGATAAGTTTTTCCTATGCATAAGTATTTGTCTGTTCCAGAGATTAAAAATTTTATATCCAAAATCTACATGGATGATACAGTTAGGTGTCATTGCTGATAGTTCAGCTTTGTGTTTGAAAATTTTGTTGATTTTGCTGCTTATTTTTTCACATTCCTTTTTTAATAGGACTAGGTTATTTAACAAGTATTCTATTGCTGGGAAGAGAGTATAGTTGATTATATATCTCGTCTGTTTGTCTGTAATTTTTTTCCATGCTAGTGTTCTTATTATTGTTTTCACTTTTTCTTTAATGATGTTCTTTTGGCATGATTTCTTCCCATCTTCCGATATTCATATCCCCAGAATTCTTGTTGCTGTAGAGGGAGAATCTGTGTTTTATTTAGTTTTATACCCCCTTTCTTGACTCTCTGTTTACATTCATATATATCAGTGATGATTTCTCACTGTTGACTTCAATGTCATTTATCTTAAGGAATTCTGCTGCTTTATTGAGAATTTTCTGCATGCCCTCTTGGCTGTTTGTGAACCATATAGTATCATCCATATAGGCTGTTGATGTGATCTCGGCTTTCTTTACCCTTCTACTAGTCATCTCTCCTATGGTTGGAGAGGTAAGGTCGAGGAGGATCTTTGTTCCTATCCTATATCCTATATGTTTATCCTTGATTTCTTGTAGCAGGGGATCGTAAAAGATTCTATATAGGATAGGGGAGATGGTGTCTTCGTAATCTATTTCATCCTGTATGAGATAATCTTCTGTAAGGCTATATGCTATGATTATTTTATTATTCATATTCTTTAATATATTGTCTATTATTCTGACTATTTTTCCTGGTACTCTGATTCTTTTGAGGGCTCGGATCATCATATCTCTGTTTATAAAGTCGTATGCTTTACTAATATCTTGACTAAAGATCCATACCTCTTTTTTGAATTCTCTGGCCTCCTCTATTACATTGTTTAAAATGTGAATTGGCTCCTGAGTACTATCACCTGATAGGCCCGCCCAGTTGTTTTCGTAGAGAATTTTATATTTTGTGCATGTTTCTACTAATCTTGTCATTATGATACTCATGAATACCTTTCTTGTTGTTTCCAATAGTGTAATGGGTCATGTGATATTAATGTCACACATTCAGTCTTTGGGCTTGAGGATTGGGTATATATTTCCTTTTTTCCAGTCTTCTGGAACTTTGCCTGTGTCCATTATTTTGTTAAATAGTATTGCCAGGAATTTAATATCATATTCCCCTAAATTCTTTAGCCCCAGATATGGAATCTCTGATAGGTCTGGTGTACTGGAGTTCTTCTTGTTCTGGATCGCTTACCTTATTTCTGATGTCATGATCATATGAATTGTCTCACTGAACCAGTCATCTTGAATATTTATCTTAGGCCTATATTGTTGCCCCCAGTATAGAAAGTCTTCTATGTTTAAAGTGTATCTCAGTCTAGTCCAGTCTTGAAAGTGTTCTTTTATCTTGCTCTTGACCTCCTCTGGATTAGTTAAGATTCTGACTTCATTTTCTTCCTTGTGCTCAATTAATCTCTGAGTGTCGATTAATCTTGTGAGTCAGTTTAGAATACTATTGATCATTTTCTTTGGATGTTTCTCCAGATTCTTGTATCTCTATTCAATGTGTTTCTTAATTCTTTTCCCTTTTTCCTATTTGATTTTAATCCTTGTAATTTTATTCTCTGCTTCCTAGATCTCCTTAGTTTTCAACAGCCAACTATATAGTTTCTTTCAACTATATACTATATCTTTCTAAAAAAGTGGTGGTTCTGTTAAGAGGGGAATTAGTGTATTTATTTTACTCATATCTTCCTTGAGTGTTATCCATGTTGTTTGTAACCTTGTGTCTAAATTTGTAAGCCATGCATGACATTTTCTATAGATTCTATCTATCTTGATTTGTTTCTCCATAAGCTTCTTATATTTCGATTTGTATATGGTTCCTATATTCTTCTAGTATCTCCTTTTCTTTAGGAAGTCTTTTGCTACTGTTGTTATTGATACTTTGAATTGCTACCAAATTTCTTCTGCTGTCTGTTTATTGGATCTCAGTGCTTCTCTTGCTCTCTCCTCTATTTTTGTTATGAACTTAATCCATTGTTTGGGAGTAGAGTTGCTGATGTCTATCTTATTCTGCTTATTATTTTTCCTGTTTACTAATTTGAACCATAAGTGTAAGGTATGTTAATTTGTGTCATTATCATTTTGTGATCACATTTGATAACGGTTTCTATTGCCATGTGTTCTGCATTTAAAATATATGGAAGTAGAGGACTGAAGACCCATATATAGTCCAGCTTACTCTCGTATCCTGACTTTGGTCTGTTATATATATAGTCTTTTATAGTTGGATGGACTTGTCTATACGTATCTGTGAAATTATATGCTGAAAGGGTGTCTATAATTTGTCTTGGTTTGGCTTCTCTAGTTTTCCCTTCTGTGTAGTCTAGCTGTTTATTAGCCACCTCATTAAAGTTATCCATTACTATGATAAACATATTTCTGCTTTTTCCTTCACTAATTTTTGCTTTGATCCATTGTATAGTTTTGCTTTGTCATGCTTTTTTGATTTGTTTGCTGTGTTGTATACTATCAGTATTCTGTATTGGATTTTTCCCTTGAAGGCCATGTCTATCAAGAGACCCTGATTGATGCATTCTTCTGTATTGAAAACTTATGTTACCCATTTCTTTTTTACTAATATGCTCACTCCCACTCCATGTTTTTATTGATCCAGTTTCATTGACCATATTTGATACCTCCTCTCTTTATTCCACCATCTTTGATTCACAGGTAGCCAGGTCTCTGTTATTTCCAGTACATCTATTCTTTTCTCTTTACAATATTCTAATAGTGATATCTTGTCTATTTCTGTAGTTATTCCTCTTACGTTGATTGTTCCAATTTTCTAGTTGTTCTATTCTTTATTTGCTATTACTCTTTTTTCTTCTCGCCTGTTAGTGGCGATGTTCCCTGCCTGTTCTCTAATCATGATTATTTTGGAGATACTGAGGGATCTGTTTTGTTGATCCTGAGGTCTTGATGGATGAGTTCAAGTAATCCATCATTTCTCTTATAGTGGATTCAATTGTGGATTCCATTTAATTGATTCTACTATTGATTAATTCCTGTTGTTATCTGATATTCATTACTTTGGGAGATAAAGTTCTGAAGCTTGATCTCAATAGCCATTGTTCTTGCTTCATAGATAACTCAATGATTTCTGGTCCTTTTGCTTTTATTTGCAGACCTTCTTCCAGTGCGGATACTCTTTTGTCCGACATGTGAACCTGGTATTTAATTGCATTCATGTTCATCTGGAGCTGTCTGATAGTCTCTATAAATGTTTTTAGTTGTGTGGATAGCCGAGATAAGCCTTTTGCTATACTGGCATATGTTCAATTTGTGTTAGTTGTATAACCAATAATGGGCTTTTCCTCTTGCCTTGTTGATCAGAAGCCTTTTCTTTGAGGAGGAGGAAGTCTTGGTTGGCCAAGTCTATTAGTTCTATTCCTTTGTATTAAGTCCTTCTTAACTATGGTGCAAGCATTGAAGTCGTGTTCCTGTGCCCCACATCCAAAATAAAGTTTTGTTGATCTTGAGACCTACGTAAGTTCTATATCTTCCAGTCGCAGGGTAGTGTTCCTTGTTTTGTTCAAGTTTTGTATATCTTTGAAGTACAAAATAACAAACTGTTTGTTTTGTTTAGGTTGGTTTAGGAGGAAATAGCATGCCTGGGCATGTGTTTGTTTGATAATACCTTTCAACTCTTTTGCCGATGTCTCTTGTGGGAAGTTAGTGAATGTTGTACTGTATTGATTCCTTTTTTCTTTAATGATCTGAGTCTTGACCATTGATTATACTATATTCTCATACAGTAGTTGTCCTTGTAGAGAGTCCATGCTCTGACCTGCTCTTCGAATACTGCTTTTGAGGTAAATTGTATGATTTCTGATTGGGCCATACCCGCTGGTTGAAGTGAAATATATTCTATGACTGTTTTATCCTCAAATAAACTGGCTATGTCCCTTTTTGTGAAATAGTTAGTGATGTTCCGGAGCCTGATAGATTGGGCTATACTTTTAAGTGTGTCAATCTGTAGTACTAGTCTAAACTTAGTAGTTTTACTGTTAGTGATCTTAATCTCACATGGCTCTAGGGCCTCATGGTAATTGCTGAATAATGCTGTGATCATCTGTATGCCTGTTGGTTCCTCTGTGTATATATGCTTTAGGATTACCAGATGTTCCAGCTTGTTTCGAATAAGTCTATTTTTTCATATGTTGTGCTTTCCAGTACTTCCTCTAGATCTATGAAGACTTTGCCTAGGCTGAACATATTGTCAAGTCTTTGGGAGTGTGTTGTCTTGTTACTGGGGTTCTAAACCTTTGTTTCTTCTTGTAGCTGTATCTATTGTTGACAATATTCCCTGGTTATTCATGGTCTCTCCCACTCTTTGGCTACTGTAATTATTATTGATGCTACTGTCATGGGTGATGGTGGTCTTGATTCCATATTTATTTCCTCTATCTTATCAATAGTTTCTTGATATTCTTCTCTAAGTTAATAGTGTTGTCACATTCCCTGTTCTCAAGCTCCATACTTTCTTCTTGGTCTTGAGTGAGGTCCTGCATGTCTTGGATGGTTTTGGCTTTCTTTTCTTTTTTCACAACTGTTTTATTTCTCTTGGTACTGATGAGCGAGTTAAATTTGTTTAACAGTTTGGTCTTCAAGAGTGGTTTTGCGATTTTCTTACTGCCAGTAATGATCTTTCACTGATGTAGTTCACAGTCATGTCTTTAATTCTAGGAGACCTTCTAAACATGTTTATTATAATGGTTCTTTGAGAACATTAGGTTTTTTCATGTATGCTTTGGGTTGTTACCATAAAGAAAATTTTCTCAAATTTTGTTGGAAATGGGAAAGAGTTTTTTTTTTTTTTCTAGGGGGGTTTTTTTAATTATCTTAAATAGCTACATTTAAATATAGTTAAACTACTGAATTTTATTTGAACCTGACTAGGATTTAAAACTTAAAATCTGATTGGATATAAGATTTAGAATCCGATCGGATCAGATTTCAAAATTGGAAATCTATATCCAATTCATATATAAATAGATCAAAAAATTTAAAATCTGATCTGATTCGTTTGGATCAAATCCACAGATCATTCAGATTCAGATAAAAATTGTGATCCCTAGGGTCCATAATGCAACATTAAATACTGGTATAAACAAGTAAACAATACTAGATAAAGAAGGAGTAAATAATATATGTCTTATTAAAACAAAATCAAGACACAAATAAAAATAGGAAATTATAAAACAAGAAGTAAAACACGTAAAATATTTTTCCACTTCACATGACTTTAACAACACTAAATAATTTATCTTCTATCAATTATTCTTCATATGCATAATTAATAAGATAATGAATATTTTATATATAATAGATAAAAGAGAAAAAAATATTATTAATATTTTGATTCGACTTGCAAGTAAGCATAATGAACATAATAAGCTATGGATTATACAACAAATAGTCAGACATGAACAAGCTACCATTCAGATGAAAGAAAAAGCACCAGTTCCAAAAACCTATATGATACTTGATAGTATTTTTGTAAGTATCTTATGAGTAAACATGATGATGTTTCATAAAGAATGAATCTTAATACAATATACAATCTACATCTAATAACTTGGAAAAGGAAAATAAGAGGATCTGCTTCAGCTGTATATTGAAAATGAACTTATTAAAATAATTAAAAAAGAAAAAGATATATCAAAAGACATAAAAATCCTTTCTATGCAGATCGTCACTCAGATAGAAAATGATTCAACAATAGAAAATGAGATCACAATATCTAATGTTCAAGAACAAGAAAAGATAAAAGAGAAAATGGAATTCAAAATGCTATGACAAAAATATCAAAGTCAAAATATAAGTGAATATAGTTTATATAGATAAATATAGGTCCCTAAAGGGGAAAACAGGGACAAAAGTCAAATGACTCTCATAGAAAACATTAAATTTTTTAAATTAATAGCTATAAAAAAATTACCCACAATTGTTTTCCATATTCAAATTATTGATTTATAATATTTTTTGACTTTTGTTCCTATTGAAATAAAGAGCTATAAATTTTGTTCTCAAAAAGAACTATAAGTGATCTGCAAAATTTTATATGCTAAATACTTTAGGGATCTATTATTATATACAGTACAAGAAATGGAACTGCAAATCCCACTTCAAATCTATATTATATAAGTAAAAAAGAAGCATATTAATTAGGAGCCATGAGACCTATGGATCAATAGCATAGTGATAATGTTCCCAGGTCACCAAGTATTGTTTCCAAGTTCAATACCACTGTGAGGCAGTATCACCTAAAAGCCTAGATGGTACAAGAAGATCTCATCCGCTTCATTATGATGATCTAACCACCTCTGACTAAGACCCCGTCCAATTACGGGGTATCCAAAGATCACAAGATGCTTCAGCCGGTT
The DNA here is from genome assembly GCA_910592055.1 of Acaulospora colombiana. NCBI lineage: Eukaryota > Fungi > Glomeromycota > Glomeromycetes > Diversisporales > Acaulosporaceae > Acaulospora > Acaulospora colombiana. The sequence goes on along the minus strand of CAJVPT010001407.1, from coordinate 12,167 downwards.
TTAGTGCTGAAGCCACCTTGTCATAAGACAGATTCTTTTAAGCTCCTGTAGATAGGTTGAAGATCTGCACGCCATAATCAAGGAAGCTAGCGGAGCCTAGGCACATTAGTTAAAGGAAGGTCTTTACCAAAAATTGACATTTATCAAGACTCCACGTGGTCACTTCATAGGCAGGCTGTAATAGATCATGTAAAAAGAGTGCTCCGGCAGGATGAGATGACATCTAAGACTCCACGTGGGTATTCTGTAGGTATACTGTAATAAGTACTGTAAAAAGAATATTTGGTAGGATGAGATATGAAAGGAGTCCTGTATTATAGATCCCGAGCCTGTAACACAGATATAGGTAGTAGGTAGGAGGGCTTCCTCCGGCAACAAGCCATGGGGTACACAAGGTGTTACAATTAGGTTTATAGTTATAATAATAGGATAGGTTTAAGCCTGCTATAGTTGGTATAAGATTAATTATAGAATTGCCTTGTAATTAAATAGCTGACTAATATGTAAGGTCTGTTCTATTGACTTCAATAAATTGGGCTTCATTATCCTCTTTAAAAAAAAAAAATTAGGAGCCATGATAGCAAATATTTTAGGAAGCTCAGAAAAAGAACCTAGAGCCTATCAGACAATGCAATGTTTTAAAACTATCTTAGAACAAATGAAACCTTCTTTATAAAAGTTTCATTAATGGCAATAAATGACCAATTCTTTATTCCAAATAAGAAGAAAATCTTCTTAAATTTTTAGAAGAAGTAAACAGAAAAGAGGAAACCTTTAGCCTTTAATGACTAGAATCAGGAAAAAAAGAACATATAAATCAATCAGTTATGAATAAGATGAAGAAAAAGATATTTTAAACCCATAATCCAGAAGAAAGCAAAGACATAGAAAACATATGTCTAGTAGATATAAATCATAAACTTTCTAGAAGTTATATAAAAGAATACTAAAAAGATTTGGTGATGTTAAAAATATTGATATCTATAAAGTAAAAACCAAGACCAGAGTAAAGGCCTATCTCAAGTAGCATAAACACTTTAAAACTAATCCTAAAGAAATATAGATAATACCACTTGAAATAGAAATGACAAGAACAATCTTTATTAAAGAAGAACTGACCAATAAAGAAACAAATGAAGTTTTGATCGAATGAAACAAATACTTAGCCAGGTTGTTAGGCACAAATAGAATACTCTCAAGTTTAGTAGCCAGGATACTTAATAATACAGAAGTTAAGGCTTGTTATACATCAAGAAATCCTCATATATTGAAAAAGCAAAACTTCACAATAATATACTTTGCAATAAAAGAAGCACTGACAAGAGCTTGCAAGTAGTATATTTTCTTGCAAGAACTAAGACTATCCTAAATTATAAAAACTATAATAGGCAAAAATATAAGAGATCCTAAATTTAAAGTTGAAAGATTAAGAGAAAGGCTGGAACATAGAACAGTAGAAACAAATACTGGACCCATATCAGATTCATTATCAAATAATGAATCAATAAGCTCCACCACAACTATTGAATATAAGTGGTCAACTAATCAAAGAAAAAGATATCAAAGTTTGAATGGTAATACTCAATAAAGACACCATAGAACTCTAGGCCACACAGCAATAGGAAGCAATAGAAAACTATTGGAAAATCCTAGGTGTCCACCAGAAAACCAAAATAGGAGACAGTATAATGAACCAGAGCTTAGGGATGAGCAAGATCCATTAAAGCTCATATTGACAAATCTGAAAAAGCTAAATGGAAGAATTGCTAAGCTTGAAGGTAAATCAAGATTTAGCTGACAAAAGAGAGGAGGATCAGGATGGACAAACTGCTCCTAAAATATCATACCAGTTGATTAAAATAAATATGGGGAGAAAGAGCCTGGTTCTCTCTTAATAAAACGAACTATAAATTCAGATGAAGCTATAAGACAAAGTAATAACCTAAACATAGATAAATTTATACAAAATAAGCATATTACTTTTTTGAAAAGCCAAAATAAAGACAAGCAAATAAAGAAGACAAAAGAGATAAAAGAAGATATTTAGAAAAGAGTGATAAGAATACGAACATACAATATCAAATGTATAATAGATAAGACAAATTAACAAAGTCTTATTAAAGAGATATAGGAACAATAAATAGGTATAATGAGAATATATGAAACCAAGCTGATCCAAACCAATGCAAAATGGACTTTTGGCAATCAAAAAATCTACAAGCATTTATATAGCACCAATAAAGATATACCATTTGAAGTAGAGGTCACCCTCCTAATCAGGAAAGATTTAAAAAGAAAATAACATTGATAAAAGAGGAGAAAGGTTATATAATAACAGCTAACTTCTATATGAAAAAGAAAAAAGTCTGTATTATACAAATTTATATTCCTTCAGACAAACAATGATGCAAAAAGGTATAAGAAAAGTTAATCAATCTTATCAAAAAGAAGCAAAGACAAAGCTTTCACATAATAGTAATATATGATTTTAATGCTGTCTATAATTTATCAGAAGATAAATTAATATTCTTCAATACTAAGTTTAGATCTTTTTGCCATTCTGACATTCCATTGTTCAACTTTCTAGATGAATGGAGCTTAATAGATACTCAGGCAGTATGAGAAGGCAAAAACAAAACCCCAACATGGTGGGATGCTACAAGCAGTAGTAGAATTGATTATATTTGGATATCACAAGGCTTAACAAAATATCTGTTATTGTGATTTAATAATCAAGAAATACAAGAAGTCACAGAGAGTAATCATACCATGCTGATAATTACTCTTCAAGATGAAAAACTCTTTACAAGAAGTCCAACTATCAAACCAAAAACACAAAACAAAGAAAGAATTGACATAAAAGAATCTTCATCAGAACGGTGGCAAGCCTATCAAGAAAACTTGACTATGAGTTCAAAACAAAACTGGAACCTCTTCTCCTAGAAGAACCCAAAGTAAATAAAGAAGAAAAACTTGCAAACAATATTTAGGAAGTCTTTAAAGAACTGATGTGTAAAGTAACTTTCAATAAGCTTAATATTAAGAAGGTCATATCACATAAAGAATGAAATAATTGACGCAGTCCTGAATTTGTCAAATACAGAAAAGCTTTGCAACTAAAAAAACTTCTCAAGAAAGCATAAACCTCAAAAGAAATAGAAAAGCTACAAAACCTTTGCAAGGCAATAAAGAAACATAATGCCATCCATAACTCATATCATCAAATTGAAAATTATTGTATGCAATATAGCATCTTCAATATGTACTGGGTATTATTAAAAAAGGATATCCAAGATGCAATAGAAGATCTAAAGTTTATCAGTCAAAGACTTGAAGTCAAAAAAACAAGAGATACTATAAAAACTGTATTAGAACAAAGATGTGATTATTTAAAAAACAATCAAAGAAGCATAGTAAGAACCTTAATTAATATAGAAAAGGGTAAAATTATACTAGACAGGATCAAAATTAGGCAAGATAATATCGAATATATAACAACAAAAAAATATAAAATCAGAAAAGAGATAAGATGATATCACCTAGAAGCCTTCAAGAGAAAAGAAGCCAATTTGGATAACCGACAGAAGATTAGAAAGAGGAATACAATTTTAGAAACTATATTCAAGATAGTTGATATAAAAATCTTCTTAAATTAATCTCACAAGATGAACTATGTGAAATACTCAAGATGCTTTCCAATAACAAGGACATAGGCAAATCTCAGATTAGATATGAGATATTAAAGAGATTAAGCCAGAATAAAAAAGAATAATTGAAAAAAATACTTAATAACTTCTTGAAATAGAAAGTTACTCCTATATTCTGAAGGCAAAATCATATATATCCCATAGTCAAGCCAAAGCCTTGGAAATGTGAACTTCTAAATACAAGATCTATTGTATTACTAGAGATCACTAGAAAGTGTTTCATTAAAGTTCTAACAAACAGAATAGGGAATATTTATAAGATCCATAATATTCTCAGAGGACTCAACTACACAGGACTATCAAGAGAAAGTATAGCAGAACCAATTCAAATTCTTAATAACATCTATAAAGATGCAGGAGCTAAACAAAAAATAATTGTGAATATTATTTCAAGATAAAGTCAAAGCTTATGACATTATTAATCTGAACATGCTAGTAAAAGTGATAAAAAGAATCAAGGCATCTAAAGGTTTTATCAATATTATAATAAGCCTTTTCAAAAATAGAGAATTCAAAGTTATATTTGAAGATAATTTTACTAATTCTATAAAAGCAAGAGATAGAATTGATCAAGAAGAAACCATTTCACCATTAATATAGAGAATCTTTTATGACCCTTTACTATGTAAAATTCAAAATAATACAAATAGAGAATATAAAATATCAGTTACCTGAAATCCAGACTTTAATGGTTATAAGATTGAAAAGTTAAAATTAAGACATGCTGCAATAGCCTTTATAGATAATATAACATGGATAACAAGATCCAAGAAAGACATGGAAAGATCTTGGAAATAGCAAGAATCTTCTATAAGGCCAAATCAACAATAATAAATTAATTCTAATTACTATTAACAATTCTAACTATTATTCAGAAGAAATACAGGTAGAAATTAAAAAAGAAGTAGTCAAAGAGCTTGACTAAGAGATTAAACAAGATTTCTAGGAATTTAGACAGGCAACCAAAAGATCTCGTTGAACTAAAGAAAAGAGTACTCAAAGAAATTCATGTAATTACTAGAGCTCTCAAAAATAAAAAGGTAACAGATAAGCAGGCACTCTATATTCTAAATAGAATATTAATACCAAGAATAAAATTTAAAATGTAGCATAGTATATTGTCCTAGAAAATATGTAACATATTAACAGCAATATACAGAAAACTTTTCATACACAAAAGTTTATTATGCAGATCTATTCCTAACAACATAATACATTACTCAAAGATCTATAATTTGAAGAGTATTTGGATATTACAAAAAGAAGTCAGGTAATAGAATTGTGCAACAAATTGAATGATCTTGGATCAGCAGGAATCACAACAATTATAAGACTCAAACAAGTACAAATCAAATATTGGGAACCACTTAATTTACTGACTTGTGACTCACTAAATTATCTTATATATAAAGGTAACTTTTTGCTCCAAGTAATTAAATTAGCCAGAGATATGGAAATTACTTTTCAAATTTGAAAATGGTACAATATCTTTGAATAGAAAAAAGGAAATAGTCTGATTAGAGAATATTTTTTACCTGAGGAATATAATAAAGCCATACTATTACTAAGAAACAATAGGTTGATATATATAAATCAGCTTATTAACTATGAAGCAAGTGAAGTTAGAAATTGGTACATGCTCCAACTTATCCAAAAACCAGGCAAAGGCCCTATTCCAGAATGGTTTTTACATATAAGTTAGATGTTTTTTAAAGATCTTTTAAACCAAATTGTAGAATTGTGGAAAATATATTGGATAAAATGGAAGCCAACATATTTTACAATTTGCTCTAATCATGATAAAAGAAGAATGCCAACTATCAACTAATATAGGGAAAGTTATTACAAGAAGAACTTAAAAAAAAAGCAAAGATCAAATACTACAGATATCAAAATAGTGAATATGGACAAGAGACAAAACTAATTAAATATACAGGTTATCCAGAAGGTTTTATTCAAGAAAAGAGTTGTATTATAAAGGGAGATATGGAAGAGATATATATAATATTATATCTTAATATAAGAAAAAGTACTAGGAAAGCCCAGATGCTAACAATCCCATGTTTTACAATACCTCTGGAAAGTGTAATCAGAAAAATAATAGATAGTAATCAAATATTCATACAAAGTCTGTAAGGGTCATTTCAGCAATCCACTTTTCAAGGTGCCAAGATAGATTATGTAAATATAGAAAGTTAGAAAAAAATGATTATTAAAGAGAACGTTAAAGAAGAAGTATATCAAGATTATCTAATAGAGATATTCCAGTATAATCAAGGATTCAAACAAAAGCTAATCTTCTATTTAGATAAATCAGGAATTAATCATGGCATTTATAATATTAAGATAATAATTGCATGGATTAAAATAAGTGATACAAAAAAAAAAGTAGATTTCAAACAGGGATAGACAGTTGGCTCTTATCTAATGTATAGAACTAACAGCAATAGTCACAATACTCCTGATAGTTTCAATAGATAGCTCAATTGAAATTTCTACAAATAGTCAAGCCTGTATCTCAAAATAGAATATAGCTGAGAAAGATGATTCAAAAAGAACACATAAAAAATGACTAAAAGATAAAAACTAGTCATTATGAACATGAATGGTAGAGCTGATTAAGAAAAAAGATCTAGATCCAAAGCTTATTAAGGTTAAGGCACACTCTTGAGACTTTTATAATAATGAAGTAAATGCCTTAGCCAAATATGCTCTTAAACTTCTAGCAATAGAATGAAAAAATCTTATATCACATAAAATCTCTATAGAAATTAAGTAGCAGAACAAAACTTTAGATAATTCCATAAGACAATTCATCAAGAAGATAAATAACAAGACTACAGCATATCAGTGAACATTATAAAACAGAACTGAAAAGAAATAAAGTCATCAAATTCAAAAACAACAAGGCCATACATGAGATCTAGTATAGGAGAGAATGAATAGCTATACATGAAATACATTTTTCAAAGATTCTAAAAAAAAAGCTTCCTTATTAAGCTGACAAATAATGAGCTGCCAATACTGAGTAAACTGATAATAAAAAGGCCAGATCTATATAAGCAAATGAAATGTATTGCATATGATCTTCAGGAGGAAGAAACAATTAATTACTTGTTAGAATGTCTAGTATACAAGGAACAAATGAAGAAAATATAGAATAAAGGTTCTGAAGAAGTTTTGATAAATTTCAGAAAACTCTTACAAGAAAGGAAAAAGTAAGTAGAAGAAAAGAATACTAGATTAATAGTAGATGACAGTAAAGAAATGGATGAAATAGAACAAGTAGATATCTAGGCTAGTAGAACAGTTCTTATCAACTAGTTAGAATATATTAAGTTTCTTTGCAAGGTTAATAAGAAGTGAACTTATCTTTAAAATGGTGGACCTTAAATGCCATGGTAAAAGAAATGAAAAAGAAGCAAGAAGATGGATCCAGAAACTGCAAAGTATGACTTGTAATCAATTCCAGAAGAAGGTCTGGAATACAAGATATGAAAGGATAATAGAATGGAAAAGATTTCAAAGAATTCAAAAGAAGAATAAGATAAAAAGACCCTTTAATCTTCCAAGTACTAAAAATATACAACCAGAAAGGAAAGCTCTGATACTAGAGAAAGGAAGATTAGAAAATAAAAACCTAAAAAATATCTTATTAAGAGAGGTTAGATTTGTGATAAGATAGTTGGGTTTTGAGTAATATCAAAATTTGAAAGAGTAATCTGCAGTAATAACCTATAGATAATGATATTAAAAGTTGGAAGAGTTTTCACCTGAACTTCTAATGGAGTAACAAATCACTCTCAAAGTTGTACTTAGAGTAATAATTACAAAAATGAGTAAACTAGTTAGTGTTTTTTAGCTTTAGTGATTCATATTATATATACAGCTTACAAATATTTAATAAAGCATACATAACTAGCCTGATAGAGGGTTAAAAAATTTATATATATAAAATAAATATATACTGTATATTATAAATAAAAATAATTATCAAAAAAAAAAAAACTCTTTCCTGTAACCAACCAGATCCTTAAAAATTTCCTTTTTTGGAAACTTTTAAAGACGAAAGGTAAAGAAAGATGACAAGTCACAACAGAAGTCTCAGAGCTTCCAACAACCCTCCCACAATCATGGAGTGCATATTGAGATATGACAAAAGAGCCAGCAAAGAACTGGGCCTGGCCAGACCCAACCATATGCAAAGAAACCCATTACTACAGCAGCCAAAAAGCCCATACAACCAACGGCAACTATTACTTCCAATAATGACCAACAACCCACTAACAACACAACCAACACAACTACACAATAGGAGACAACACTGCAAGAAAAACAACAAGAAATGGAACATTTGCCACAACAAAGCCAAGAGTCAAAGACATCAACCTCTTCATGGAGCGATATAGTAGAAACAAACTCAACACAACCAATGAACAGAGTAAGCAACAAGAAAATCACTACAGAAAAACCATTACCCAGAAACTACAAACAGCTCAAAACAACAGTCCAGATGATGAGATGGAAACTGAAGAGGAAAGCAACTCAAAACAAAAAATGGTTCACCATTTCCAAAGGCAAAAACAAAGAAATTGATAACCCTCAAGGCAGACCAAGACCCAAATCACCATTCGATAGAACAATCCGATACGGACGTGAACGTTATAAGGTTGGCATCTCAGCAAAACTAGTCAAAGGAAAAATAATACACCAAAAACTAGAACATATCATCCTAGCCCTCAACTCCCCAAAGGACTTCTGATAGTACGCAGTAAAGGAAAAAAAGAAGACATGCAAATCATTACCATCTTCACAGATCAATATGCAGCAGAGCACGTGACAACTATAGAGCTCCCAGAAATGGATAACAATAGGTTGATATACATGGAAACTGAACGCCAAGAAATCAATAAAGGAAATTCCATAGTGGTATGGGACATTTCCTTAAACACAAGACTCATAGAAGTCAAACAAGCCTTTGCCAAACATGACCAAATTCAAGGCATCACTATGAGAACTCAAAATTTATGGCAATGTGCCACAATCACTTTTGAAGATCAAGAACTCAAACGCAAATTAGTAAGTGCCAGAAGCATTCTAATCAAAGGAGATTCAGTGAGAATTAATGATGCAGAATGGACACTCCAACAAATGAAACAAAGACATGAGATTGCAGTCAAACTAACAAACCTTCCTCCTAGCACATTAGCATGGGATATTAAAAATATCCTCATACAATGCAAGGGACGCACATGCTACATCTCAAGGGCAGCAAACAGGGGTTACAAACCCAAAATATTTGCAGTCGTCAGCTTTGAAACACAAGAAGATCTGCTAGTGGCAGCACAAGTACAATACCAACAAGGAGAAACAATTCTCTCATTTATCCCAATCTCAACAAAATTATGTGCAATATGCGATGCACCATATAACCTAGCCAAAAACTGCCCTACTAAGGAAAGGCATCTTCAATGAGATACCTACAATAAAAGTCAAGCAATCAAATTCAGAGACCTTTACAACAAATACAGACCATAAAAAACTTCATTAATATATAATATCAGTAAACCAAGAACATCCAAAACATCAAAAGCAGGAACATATGCAATAACAGTCTCTTGCACAACAAAACTAAAACAGGAAAATCCAACAACTCTAGTAGACATCAGTAACATCCTCAAAGAAATCCAGTAACAACTAAACACTATCAACATCAAGTAGCAAAACTGGATAAGCGTATCACTAACCTGGAATACTACGATGAAGAATACTATGAATCAATGAATAGTGAACATACACCAGTATCCTAAGACTCAACACCTATATCACAATCTAACAGTACACAATCCATACCCGAAGATAGCTTCAAAGATCTCAAAAACATACAAACACAACTCTTCATTTCTATTGATGGAATGCAAGACAAAATGAACCAAATTTTCACTACATTGGATGTCCTAGCTCAGACCTCAACCAAGACTAACACCAATAATCAATAACTATAGAAAATGCATAAAGCAATTCCAACGATAACAATGAATATGCAAATGCAAACCTGACACACAACTATCAAACTAACAATCCCAACAACCTTTCACTCAGAATACAACAAATTGAAACAAATCTATTATAATCAGACTCAGATTCTACAACAGACGAAAACATCAATACACTATCACCAAAACTCCTTGACAACTTCAAATCGCCACAAGGAAAATCCGGCACATTAGCAGACAACACTACTCCATTACATAAACATCAATTCGAACACAATCCAATCTACACAATCATGGGACAAACCTGGAATATCTTTACAACAAATGTCAGAGGTCTAAATCGAACCCAGGAAAACTACTTCTCTGGACAGAATGGATCAACAAACACATGCCAAGCATCCTCACACTTACAGAAACAAACCTCAGCAATATGGAAGGAAAATTCATCCAATTTAACAACTATCAAACCATATGGAGCAACATAAGTAATCAAATGAAAGGATTTGGAGTAGCACTGTTAATCGAAAAACAACTAGTCAAACATATCTATAAAAAACAAATATGGAAAGACAGAATCATCACAATAGACCTACTATTCAAATTCAAACGTAAACTCAGAATCATAGCCATTTATCTTCCTGCCCAAGCACACCAGTCGAACCAAGAGTGTATTAAAGAAATCCTTAAACTTATCAACGAAGCAAAAGTCTCAAACAGTAAAATGATAATACTAGGAGATCTCAACTCAGTTCCCAACCCTAGCATAGACATACCCAACTCAAAGCTCCTAAAGGCAAAGCAATACCTCCCAACAGGGAAGCTCATACAATGGTTATCAAATAACCAATTTATAGATACCTTTTGAGAAATCAACCCTTATAGTATCCAACACACATAGAGCAATACAGAAGATACAGTCAGCAGAATCAATCAAATATGGATCTCCCCATCACCATTATGGTTCCTGACAGAAGCATAGATACAAGAAATCAACAAAGAAGTAATGGAAACTGACTATAATACAACATATTGTAATATACAACATTGGAACACTGAACCCCCAGAATCGAACAGATACAGATCACAACACAATACCAGATATAATTGGCATAACACATCCCAAGAGAAATGAAAAGATTTTGGAGAACATATATAATCCAAGCTTGAACAATTATGGGAAGAACTTAATGTCGTTACAGACAAAGTGAACAAAAAATGAAACCTTTTAAAAGAAACCATTCTACAAAGTGCAGCCCTTCATATCAAAAAATACAAAGAAAAAAAAGAGATCACCAAAATCACCTAGCCCTTCCACTGATACCCTATGCAAACTCTCAAAAATTCACTCATTGGGCAAACAACTGCTCAACAACAATACATCATCAGATCACATCCTCAAAAAAATTAAGTCAATATCAAATAAACTAGTCAACAAATACTCTATTATCATCGACACTCCAAATGAGCCCCTTTGCCCAGTCAACATCACAGAATGGATTAAATCCATCAAAAACATAAGAGACACACATAAAACAATCTTTAACAAACTATGTAGAGACAGACAATCAGAAGCCATATCTAAATGACTAGCAAAACGACAATCATATTTCAGCACCAACAAAAAACAGATGATCAGAAACCTATTAGATGACCCAAAAAGACATATTATATTAGACAAGCTAATCACAGATAAATCAGATGAAACAATTACCACAGATCCAGAAAAAATCAAAGATGCAGTTAGGACACACTACCAGAACTGGACCAATAAATGAAACACCAAAATAATCCATTTCACAATGTGGGAGGAAGAATATAAACCAATGCAACAGGTGAACAAGGAATGGCATACCGATGTAACCAACACCATTGTGATCAAATTTATATTTGACCGGTGTGTCCAAGTGGAATTGCTTTTAAAAGAATTCTCAAAGAAAGATTTAAAGAAGTGGTTTATAATAAAGAATTATTCAAGAAGAGATTCACCAAGAATCCTTTAAATAGTGTCATAAAGTGTTTCCAAATAAACATGGTTTGCTCAGAACCCAGGTTTATTAATAAATCAAGAAAACTAGGACAATTCCTTTAGTCCTAAAATCAAAAAGAGATATCCAATCTCTTAAAAGAAAAGTGAAGTTATTCCTAAACTTTCAAAGTCAAATGAAGTTGTATTCAAACTTCCAAAGTCAAATGAAGTCCTATCTAAACTTTTAAAATCAAGTGAAGTTATCATCAAACTTCCAAAGTCAAATGAAGTCCTATCTAAACTTATCCTACTTTTGAGTGAATTATAACTGCTTATATACTTGTAAAAATGGGCCACTTGGGCCTCCTGGGCCTCCTAGACCTCCTGGGCTGCCTGATCTATGGTAAATTATGTCATGTGCTATATTTGATAAAGTGATCTACGCTAATCAAGTACCAATAAGAATATCAAAGAATATTAAAGAAATAATTATAAATA
>CAJVPT010001406.1:0-21608 GCA_910592055.1 Acaulospora colombiana | reverse complement strand
TTAAGTGTTGTTTTTGCTGCACCTGTTATTGATTCCTTGAAGTATTGCCAGATTTCCTCTATCGACTTTGGATTTGTAATTAGGAAACTTTCTGCGTTCCTGTCCATTCTTTCTTTGAAATTGTTCCATTGTTTTGGGCTGGAGTTTACATAGTCTATCTTGTTCTGTCTACTATTCTTCCTATTTCTAGTTTGGCCCATGAAGTGTGTGGCATACTGAACTAGAGTACTACTAGCTTATGGTCACTTTTGATTACTGTCTCCAGTGAACTGTGTTCTGTACTTATGATGTGGGGAAGTAAGGGATTTGTTAACCAGATGTAATCTAGCCTGCTCCCATAGTTTGTCTTAGGTCTGTGATATGTGTAGCTCCTTTCGGATAGGTGGACTTGTCTGAAAGTATCTATTAAATTAAATGCTTCCAATGTGTTGATGATATGTCTTGGTTTGGTTTGGTTGTTTCTTTCAGTTGTTCAATCCAGACTCATGTCTGCTATTTCATTTAGATTCCCATTATTATTATTATTATGTTCTTGCTTTTGCCTTTGCCTATCTTACTTTTGATCCACTATTGTAGCTTTTCTCTCTCTGATTTCTTTGCTTCGTTCACTGAGTTATATACAGTTATAATTCTTTATCTGATTTTCCCAGTAAAGGTCATATCGATTGATAAACCTCGGTTAATACATTCCTCTGTGTTGTAAACATGGGTTGCCTATTTTATTTCTATTAATATACTAACTCCTGTTCCTTATGTTTGTTGGGTTGGTTTGGTTGACCAGATTTGATATTTTCTCTCTTCATCATGCCATTTGGGTCTTTCAGGAAGCCATGTTTCTGTGACTCCCAGGATGTCTATTTGGTTTTTTTAACAGTATTTTAATAGTGCTAATTTGTTAGCTTCTATGTTTATTTCTCTGACGTTGATAGTTCCTATTTTCCAGTTTCTCTGTTCTGTGTTTTTTCTTCTTCTGTGTATGATTGCCTTGTTGTGACATTTTTCTCTTCCTGTTTTCTAATCATAGTTGTTTTGGAACGCTTGAGGGAATGGTTCTGATATTTCTGTTGGGTCTATTGATGAATCGATATATTCCATCATCTCTTTCATGGTGGACTTGATTGTAGATTCCATCTGGTTAATTCTCCTGTTGATTGCTTCTTGTTGTTGTCTGATATCGACACCCCTTGGCGATAGAGTTCTGAAGTTTATACTTGTGCATGGAGATTCAATTTCTATAGGAGTGTCCATAATGGCTGGCCCCTTCGTTTTGACATGAGGACCTGCTTCGATTGCTATTACTCTTTTGTTCAACATGCAGATCTGGTGTTTGATAATATTCATATCTGCCTGTAGTTGCTTGAAAACTTCCAATACTTTTTCTGTCTGTCCTGATATATGGGGAAGTCCTTTTGTGACACTAGCGTAAGTACGTCCCGAGCTGTTTGTGTTTATAGAGATGGGTCTTCGACCTTGTTTGGGAGTTAGTGATCCTTGTTGTGGACGTGTCGCTAGTTTGGGTTGTCCCAGTCTGTTTCTAATGTCTCTTTGTGTTGAGATTTGTTTGATCAAGGTGCATGCTCTGGTATCATGCTCATATACCCCACAGTTGGCACAAAGCCTTGTTGATCTTGATATCCAGGTTAGTTTCTTATTTTCGATTTGGAAGGTGTTACTCCAGGTCTTGTATGTCTTCGAAGTACAGGATTACAAAGCATTTGTTCTGGTTTAGATGGTTCAGAAGAAAGTAGCATGCCTATGCGTTTGTCTGGTTTATTATTTCTTGAATTTCTTTAACAGAGGTTTCTTGTGGAAGGTTAGCTAGGATGGCACTATACTGGTTTCTTTTTTCCTTTGTAATACAGGTTTTGACTGTAGGAAATATGTGCATACAATAGTTATCCTTGTATAGGGCCCACTTGCGAACTTGTTCTTTATATGCTTCTATTAAGTTAAATTGGACTGTTCCAAATTGGATAGCCCTAGCCGGTTGTAGTGTGATGTATTCTATTATCAATTTGTTATTGAATAAACTGGCGATATTCTGTTTTTTGTAATTAATGGGAATGTCCCAGATCCTGATTAAGCGATTCTTTCCTTCTGTAGTGCCGATCAGTTAAACTACTCTTGGTTTGGTAATTTCATTATCAGTAATCTTGATCTCGCATGCAGCTTGAGCCTCATAGTATTTATCAAAGATGGCTGCGATTTTTAGTGTTCCTGTGGGCTCTTCTACTCATACATGTTTTAGGGATTCCAGGTGTCCCCAAATACTTCTAATGTACTGGAGTTTTTCTTGAAGAGAGTTTCCAGGTACTTCTTCAGGGCTGCACCAAACCTTGCCAGGTTGAAGCATATCTTGTCCAGCTTTGTTCATGCCTTCTTTTTGATTGTTGATTAGCATTCGCCCCTTTTCTCATAGGTGTATTTACTCATGGTAATGTCATTCGAGCCATCATTGTTTAAATCTTTCCCACTTTGATTCTCAGGTGTTGTTGAAGTGATCGTGATTGGAGAGGTTGGTCTTGAGGTTTCCATCACTTCTTCCTCTTGGAAGACTTTTTTTGTGATACTCTGTTTCTATTTCGTTGGCTTGTTTGCTATCATGTCTTCGAGCTCCATTGTTTCTTGCCGTTCTGGGTTGTCTTGGCATTCTTCCAATCCATTAGGATCATTGGGTTGTTCTGGGCGAATTCTTTGTTTCTTAACTGGTGATATAGGATTGAACTTGTTTGCGAGTTTTGTTTTTAAGAGCAGTTTGAAAATCTTGACACTGCCTGTAATGATTCTCTCTCCGGTATAATTGACTGTATTGTCTTTCTTTTTTAATCTTGATGCCATGTTTATTGTTATTGAAACTCTTTGCGAGTATAGGTTTTTTTCTTGTGAACTTTGGGTTGTTACCATAAAAGGAAATTTTCAGAAATTTTGATGCGAGTGGAAAAAAGTTTTTTTTTTTAATATTACAGTATATAAACTTTTATATAGTAATAAATTTATTTTCATATATTCTATTATTTATTGAAGAACTATATTACTTAAAAAATACAAAAAGTTCACTAATTAGTTTGAATTAAACAAAACAAAGATTAAACTAAATATTCTAAGTTAAATTTAAAGAACATTATTTTACTTTCTTA
Organism: Acaulospora colombiana; assembly: GCA_910592055.1. NCBI lineage: Eukaryota > Fungi > Glomeromycota > Glomeromycetes > Diversisporales > Acaulosporaceae > Acaulospora > Acaulospora colombiana. The sequence continues at coordinate 18,471 of CAJVPT010001406.1, read as the reverse complement.
ATAAATTGATTATAATCTCTATTTATTAAAATTATTATTTATAATATGTTACTTTAGATTACTTCAAAAAAATAATAAATTTTTAAATTATTATATTAGAAATAAAGAAAAAAAGAAAACAATTCAATACTTTCTAAAAGATTCGAATAGTCTTTTCTTAAAAGAGATTTATTTAATTGATATATTTTTTAAATTTTAAATAATTTTGAATATAGAGATTATAAGAGAAATATTTGAAGAACTTATATCTTTATTGATATATATATTTGCTTATTATATTAATAATATTTTTATTGTATTATAGTAAAGTTAATTTAATTAAAATAAAAAAGTTTAACAAAACTAAAAAAAAACTCATTTTACTTTCTCATATTTTATAAAAATTTTCTTTTTTGAATATAAAAACTATTAATTACATATCAAATAAAGTCTAAGATATATTAATTTTTTTTTTTTTTTTAATAGCTGGCTCAGCCTCCAGTTGAACTTTATTAAACTTTTACTTTGATATTACATTGTACTATTTATTTCAAAGTTAACTAAATTTCACAAACTATACTAGCATGTATGTTAGGATTTTTAGAAAAAGATACCTTCTGGTTCGAATCTCTAGCAGACCTCTGTGGCCTGTTGCTCCCCTTTTGGAGAACTAACTTGCCTAGGTTGAGTTAGTGCTTTTTTCCTTGTTTGCTATAGTAAAGAAAAATTTAAGGGTTTTCTGTTTTTTCCAATCTAAGTTGGTTATATGTTTTTGTTGTCAGATGCAGTCCTTTGGTATATTTTAGCTCCATCTGCCCTTCGCTTTCTTATCCGCTCTTGTTATTCCCTGGAATGTTTCCCACTTATTTATGGCTTTGCATCTCTGTTTCCAGGTGGCTCTTACAATTTCCTGGAGTTTGTTGAAGCATTCTACAAGGATTGGTTTGGCTTTCTTCTTGAAAACTCTTACCCAGTTACATATTAGTTTTGCTATATCATGTGGGACTAGGCTTCTGACTGTTATTTGGATTCATAAGTTGATCGTTTCTGTCTTGACCCTTGTGGCCCATTCCTGTACCCAACACTTGCTTCGTTTTTCCCTACTCTGGAGGAAACATATACGATTGTATCTAACATGTGACTGCCAAATTCGAAATTGTTTTCATTGCATATATACATGTGCGTTAGATCTTCCACTGCTGCCTTACACCTGACACATTGTCTAGATTTGTATAGATCAGCCCTTCGTTCATGGAGCTTTGACATGGTTGGGAGTTTCTGGCTCTATTATTTTAGCATAAAGGTTCTTTATTGGTGGTCCTTGATGCTCGTATTTCCTGTCAAAATCTTTTTTGCTTTCAGGAAATCTACTGATGCTTCCCAGTCTATTGCCTCGTGGTATTGGTCGATGTCACGATTTCTTTCGAAGTAACACTATTCCATGATTTGTTCATTCTGTAAATGATTTCGGATTGCTTCCCTGCTGTTGTATTTTGTTACCTGTTCTCTATACCAGAGTTCAAATCCATTTTTGTTGCTGGAGACAATGTCTAACTTGGTCGTTTGCCACTTTAACCTTGCGCACTTGGCTTCTAAGTCCACCTTGCTATGTATATGTGTCCCATTTTTCTGATCTTTTTCACCTGAAGTTTGAGGTTCTTGAGGCGGATCAAGTCTTTTATATGTTCTACCAAACGTGCTATTTTGCTTCTATTTTTCGTGGCCATTAAAGCTATTGTAATCATCTGGCTGTCTGTATAAATTATCACTTCCATTTTCCCTGGAAGAGCAGCTAATGCAATCGCAATTGCATTTAGTTCTGCCTCATTTGGTGATACTTTTCGCAGAACTTTGAGTGCCATTATTTCTGTCTCATCCCCTGTCATGATGTTGGTCACGTGAAATGCGAGGGTATGAAAGTTTCTGTAACAGCTTGCGTCTGTTGTGATTCTGATCTTCTTCCAGCTTTCCATGCTTTGTTGCAAGCATTTGAGTTTTTTTTAGGCTGGTGCTGTCCTTGATTCAGCGGCCCAAACTATTTGTATGTGAGGATGTCATGATGAAAACATCCTTCAATTCAATCATAGAATTGTTTTTACATTGGATAAGCCTTTCCTTAATGCTGTCCGGGGATGCAAGCAACTTGATTACCTTGCCTGTCCTTCTATCTTTTGCCACTTGTTTACTGCTCCCAGTAACTGCTATTGTGTCCTTATTAGGAAAGTTTATTATGCAGGTGTCCTCTTCGATATTTGTGTTGTTTTCACACCCCTCACATGTTTCAAGATGTGGCAAAAAGCCATTTATGATGTAATTTCTTGCCGTAGTTGTGTTTGTATTTTTCTTTTTAATTTTTCCTATCAATAGTTCTTCTTCTCCCATTTCTTTCAACATTGATATCCACATGAGTTTGTTCTTCTTCAGATATCTGCTGCTCATCTTATCAGCCCAGGTTGTGCAGTGGAAGGGGTTCGTGCCAGGATTAAGATTGGTTAGCCTTATTGTATAATCCGGATATAGGGTTTCTGTGATAAGCTTGTTGATGATGTCTTCGTAAAATAGGAGTTGTCTTCCTTGTGCTTTTCACCCAATAATCTGGCATACTTGTGCCCAATTGATAGTTTTAATCTTACTCTGGTTGGTGAATTGCTCTGCCCATCTTAAGTTATTTGTTCTGAGTTTATTCCTATGCTTGTCGAACTATTGTGGACCCATGAGTATCTCCAGGAGGGTCAGTTCCAATTCCGATGTCTTATATGTCTGCTTCACCTTTCTGAAAGAGAAGCCTTGCTTTTGTGCATCGATAAGAATGTCTTGTAGGAAATTGGTACCCGTTGAATACATCTTTGGGCATTTTTCCAGAATATCTGTATCTGACCATGCTGCCCATTAAAGGTTTATTACCCTTTCCCTGTATAAACGTCCAGCATGATTGGTTGCTGGGTGTAGCTTTTCAATTAATGTAATATGCTTCTGAAGCATGTATGCCTTAAGGTTGAAAATATTGTATCCCAAATCACTGTGAAAAATGCAGTTGGGTGCTGATATTGCGAAGCCTGCCTTATGTTTGAAGATCCTCCTGAGCTTTCTATTGATATTGTCGACTTTGGCATCCGAAAGATGAAAATCTTGTACCAGGTATTCTATCTTCAGCATGATTATATGATTGAGTAGATATTGAGCTTGCTTGTCTGTTATTTTCTTTCACGATAGGTGTCTGGCCAGGTTCGATATTATCTGGCTAACCAAGTCTGTTTGATGTTTCTTTTTCCCATTCCGATCGAACCACACTTCCAGGTATCTGACTGCCCCCTGGGTGGCTCTAACCGTGTTTTGCTCGAAAGTTATTTCCGACTCTCGTTTATTGTTAATTATAAGAAGCTCTGACTTCTCCGGGTTAACTTTAACTTGCACGAGGTTGTAGAATAAGCTGGCTATCTTCAAGATGGCTTCGAGTTGCATTCGATTCCCAGCTATCCATGCTGTGTCATCCATATATGCTATAACTGATGTGTTTGTGGTACTTTGTGATGTTTGGAGTTGTGACATGTCATATGTCTTTGTATACTTCTGTACCCTTGTGTTTTGTTGATCCTGTTTATTAGTGGGTCATAATAGATACGCCATAAGAGTGATGATATTGCATCTCCTTGATCTATTCCATTTTTCACGTCATATGGGTCTGTAATCCCTACTCCTGTGATAACTGTATTTTTCCTATCCTTAAAGCCTTCCATTATAATGTTTATTAGCTTGTCTGGTAGTTTGATCCTTCTTATGGCCAGTGTTAGTATGGCTAAATTCACGTTATCGTATGCTTTGCTCATGTCTTGAAAAAGGATCCACACTTCCTTGTTGTTTTCTTTTGTATTTTCGATGATTGCGTTTATTTCGAAAATAGATTCCATTGTGCTCATCTTTGGCAAGGCTGCTCAGTTGTGTTCAGACAATATTTCATGGCTGGTAAATACACTAGACAGCCTGTTCATCAGTTCTTTTGTGAAAATCTTCTTAATTGACTCCAGAAGTGTGATGGGTCTAACCTTTGTTAGGTCATTCTTCCAGTCATATGTCTTTGGGATTGGATAAATTGTTCCTTCCTTTTATTCTTGTGGCATCATGCCAGAGTGTAAGATTGCGTTAAAGATATTTTTGATACTTCCAATTGCTTTAGGACCCAGGTGTTGCAATGCTATATATGGGATTTGTGATGGGCCCGGGGCTAACATCTTGCTTGCCTTGACAATAATGTCTTTTATTTCTTTTGACGAAAAATCTCTCACTGTTTCTCCATACCATTTCTCATCTACATGTTGGAGGGGTTCATATTCTTCTCTCCATTCCTATGGCATTTCGCATAGATGCGACTGTTTAGTCCAGTTCTCAAAATGTTCACTTACTCTTGATTTTATCTCATTCTCATTCAGGACTATATCTGGCTTTTCCCCATTCAGAATTAGTTTGTCGAGTTTGATTTTCCTTTTATCCCTCTCTAAGAAGCTGTCTATCATCCTTTTCTTGTCTGACATGAACCAGGCCATGCAATTACTGATGGCTTCTTGGATCTTCTTGTTCTTCATAGCGTATAAGTGTCTATACAGCATGGTTTTCATATTTTTGATTTCTTCTACTACTGAGACTCTTATGGTTTTGAAGTCCTCCGGGATGGTAAGTTCTTTGGGAAGTTCTATTTCATTCTTCATTGCTAAGTGTTGCATTCTTGCCAAGCCTTCCTCTCTAATTTTCCTCTGCTTACCTTCTGTGAGAAACTTTTTGAGCTGGCATAGTCCGATTGTAGAGGTCGAGGCTATCTTATTGCATCTATCTTGTTTATTTTGTGAGTGGATTTGTGATTTCTTGAACCTTCTGATATGTGCACTGGTTGCTCTTAAGATTGATTCCCTTAGTGTGTACCACATTTCATTTGTGTTTACATTTGAGAAGGTCCCACCTTTGATATCAACTGTTTCCTCCTCTATCTGTTTTGTCCATCTCTCCCATCGTGCTGGTTCTGTGTTCGCCCAGTTGTATCTCTTGTTGGGATTTTTTTTTATATTTCTTTTCTTTTTCAAAATTGGGAAGGCCAGGTACATTCTTGCCACTGCGATGCCGTGGTTACTCTCGTACAGCTGTTTGTATTCATTCTTGATATCTGCTGACCGAAGTTCCAGATGCCTATTTTGTGTTATCCATATCTGGTCAATTCTGCTTGCTGTGGATGCATCTGACTCCTATATGAATTCACTCCTTTGTGGATTGACTGTGCGGAATATGTCTATGAACACATGGTCTTTCATATCCTTGATTAAAAAACTATTTGATGATATCTTGTTCATGAAACAATGATATTTGTTTGAGAATCTATCTATGTAGGGCATGTCTGTTTCGTTTAGGTCTCCTTTGATTACGACTTCCCAATTGGGCTTGTGGCTACTTCTGAGCCATCTTGTTATCAGCTTCTTGAAGTTTGATCTCTTTGGGGCCTTCGCTGGGGAATATATGCCTATTATTCTCAAGTATTTCTTGTGGGGGAAGGCCACGTCCAGCATCAGGGCTCTTCCCGCAATGATTTTCTTCTTAACAATTCTTCTTGCCAATTGGTGTTTGAGGGCAACTCCTACCTCCGCTTCTTGTTTTTGATTTATGTTAGTCCAGTGACATTCATACTCATCGATCTTCCAGAGCTTAGTTACGTGATCACTGCCATTTGTTTTCGTGCTTATCACGATGTTCCAATTTTCTTTTTGCCATAATTCTGTCCAAGCTATTCTATTTGCTTCTTTGTTGAGACCTCTCACGTTGGATGTTGCGATTCTTAATATTATTCCTATTTCTACTTGACTGGTTGATTCTCTGAGAATCTGTATTCCTTCCTTATTTATTTTCATTGATGTTTTACTTTTTGATGCCTCACCCATTATACTTAATACTGATGTTGAGGTTGTGCATCTGTCAAAGCTCCTATGGCTTCTAGTGCTCTTTGCATGTTGGTCTGCATATCCTCCATAGTTTTGTTGATTTACTGCTATCTTTCGTAAATGTCTGTTGTGTCTTGAGTTAAGTGTGAGGTTTTGGGGTTACTCAGGTTTCTTTTTATTGGTTCCTCCTCCTCCTTATCATTGCTATCCATAGCATGATCCATTTCATCATAATACTCCTGATTGTATGCTTCCAGGCTTGTGACCCTTTCATCGAGGTCCGTTACCATTTCTTTAAGGCCTGCGACTTTTTTTTGAATTATCCTTAGCAATTCTGCAATTTCTCTGATGCCTTGTGGATACTGTGCATCTTTCTGCTAACTCTGGGGTTGCTTCTGTCAATTTTGTTGAGTGTGTTCCTGCATCGTCTGATCCTGTCGATTGCTATTGGCTCGTACTGTCACTGCATATGAAGCTGGTTTGGCACCTCCCTTGTTGTGTGGGACCAAGGGTGTTCGGAGACTATTCGTCTTTGCTGGCTTGAACTTGCTATAGATTTGTCCATATTTTTCCGTCTGGGTGTGGTTGAAGTTTCGCCACTGTCGTCTTCGTTTCTTGATTGGGTATCCCTTGACAAGATGAGTTGTTGCATCACAGATTGAACACAATGGTATGTTGATGGGTACCAAGGATATCTCTGTCTCACTGAGAATATAGATCAAGTCTTTCGTGGCAAGTAAGTCTTCTCTTGTTTCGAAACTTACCATTGCGAACTTTTTTGATCGATATCTGGTTGAGCAAGTACATAGTATGTAGCATGTACGTGCATTTATTTCTCCTAGGACTTGTTTGAGGTCCCACGCTATGGTACCCAGTGGTAGATTGTCCAATTTGGCCACTATACTGTGTCTTTTCCTCATTTGGTCGATGGACCAGTAGGCATCATTTATTCTGACTGCGTCCCCCTTGATGAGGGTACTGTGTTGTTTAACCAGTGCTTCCTTGACTGATTCTTCTTCAAAAGTAATCATAGCACACTGTCACAAATTTTAGGTTTTCATACTGTTTCCCGATATGCTACCAAATTTGATGAAATGCTGTTTCACTTCCAGAAGTTTCATGTTTAGGGTATGTCCCAGACCACTATGGATTTACCTTTCTCGATCGATTGTCTGCTGATCTGCATATGTGTGAGTTTGTTGTCACCTAAATTAGGTAATTCCATTCTCATTATGTCATCTGCCACTTGTTGATCACCAAATATCATGACGATTCGCGTTCCCTCTTTGTTGTGTTCACTGCAGATTGCTATGAGCCCTGGCGGAGAGTTGAGGGCTTTGGTTAGGTAGAGGATTTTTGCATCGTTGTTCGACCCTGGGGTAACATTGGCATCAATGCTTACTTTAAAACATTCTCTTCCATATCTGACTTCCGGGTTGATTGATATTCTTGGTCTTGGCCTGTTATTTGGACGCGCTGCGATGTTCCTGCGAACTACGGGTATCCAACATTCTTCTTTCTTTTCTCTGGAGACTTGTCCATTCGAGTGTTCGTTGTTAGCATCTATTGCTGGGTTGTTCTTTCTCCCTTGTGGCTCTTCTTCATCTGAGCCTCTTCCTGTCAGAGATTCGTGGTTTGCTGCTGAGTCACCTGTTTTATTTACTGCTTCTTCCCTGCGCAACCAACCATATGTCAAGAAGCCCAACACCACTCAAACAAAAACACTAGCAATAGTGACAGCGAAACCAGCCCAAGAAAGTGAGGAAACAAACACTTAAGAGAACTTAGCAGCTGTAATGCCAGATACAGCCAGCATGGATATAGAAGCAGAACCACTCAGCAAAGGACAGACATGGAGCGAGCAGATGGAAGAAGCAGTAAATAAAACAGGTGACTCAGCAGCAAACCACGAATCTCTGACAGGAAGAGGCTCAGATGAAGAAGAGCCACAAGGGAGAAAGAACAACCCAGCAATAGATGCTAACAACGAACACTCGAATGGACAAGTCTCCAGAGAAAAGAAAGAAGAATGTTGGATACCCGTAGTTCGCAGGAACATCGCAGCGCGTCCAAATAACAGGCCAAGACCAAGAATATCAATCAACCCGGAAGTCAGATATGGAAGAGAATGTTTTAAAGTAAGCATTGATGCCAATGTTACCCCAGGGTCGAACAACGATGCAAAAATCCTCTACCTAACCAAAGCCCTCAACTCTCCGCCAGGGCTCATAGCAATCTGCAGTGAACACAACAAAGAGGGAACGCGAATCGTCATGATATTTGGTGATCAACAAGTGGCAGATGACATAATGAGAATGGAATTACCTAATTTAGGTGACAACAAACTCACACATATGCAGATCAGCAGACAATCGATCGAGAAAGGTAAATCCATAGTGGTCTGGGACATACCCTAAACATGAAACTTCTGGAAGTGAAACAGCATTTCATCAAATTTGGTAGCATATCGGGAAACAGTATGAAAACCTAAAATTTGTGACAGTGTGCTATGATTACTTTTGAAGAAGAATCAGTCAAGGAAGCACTGGTTAAACAACACAGTACCCTCATCAAGGGGGACGCAGTCAGAATAAATGATGCCTACTGGTCCATCGACCAAATGAGGAAAAGACACAGTATAGTGGCCAAATTGGACAATCTACCACTGGGTACCATAGCGTGGGACCTCAAACAAGTCCTAGGAGAAATAAATGCACGTACATGCTACATACTATGTACTTGCTCAACCAGATATCGATCAAAAAAGTTCGCAATGGTAAGTTTCGAAACAAGAGAAGACTTACTTGCCACGAAAGACTTGATCTATATTCTCAGTGAGACAGAGATATCCTTGGTACCCATCAACATACCATTGTGTTCAATCTGTGATGCAACAACTCATCTTGTCAAGGGATACCCAATCAAGAAACGAAGACGACAGTGGCGAAACTTCAACCACACCCAGACGGAAAAATATGGACAAATCTATAGCAAGTTCAAGCCAGCAAAGACGAATAGTCTCCGAACACCCTTGGTCCCACACAACAAGGGAGGTGCCAAACCAGCTTCATATGCAGTGACAGTACGAGCCAATAGCAATCGACAGGATCAGACGATGCAGGAACACACTCAACAAAATTGACAGAAGCAACCCCAGAGTTAGCAGAAAGATGCACAGTATCCACAAGGCATCAGAGAAATTGCAGAATTGCTAAGGATAATTCAAAAAAAAGTCGCAGGCCTTAAAGAAATGGTAACGGACCTCGATGAAAGGGTCACAAGCCTGGAAGCATACAATCAGGAGTATTATGATGAAATGGATCATGCTATGGATAGCAATGATAAGGAGGAGGAGGAACCAATAAAAAGAAACCTGAGTAACCCCAAAACCTCACACTTAACTCAAGACACAACAGACATTTACGAAAGATAGCAGTAAATCAACAAAACTATGGAGGATATGCAGACCAACATGCAAAGAGCACTAGAAGCCATAGGAGCTTTGACAGATGCACAACCTCAACATCAGTATTAAGTATAATGGGTGAGGCATCAAAAAGTAAAACATCAATGAAAATAAATAAGGAAGGAATACAGATTCTCAGAGAATCAACCAGTCAAGTAGAAATAGGAATAATATTAAGAATCGCAACATCCAACGTGAGAGGTCTCAACAAAGAAGCAAATAGAATAGCTTGGACAGAATTATGGCAAAAAGAAAATTGGAACATCGTGATAAGCACGAAAACAAATGGCAGTGATCACGTAACTAAGCTCTGGAAGATCGATGAGTATGAATGTCACTGGACTAACATAAATCAAAAACAAGAAGCGGAGGTAGGAGTTGCCCTCAAACACCAATTGGCAAGAAGAATTGTTAAGAAGAAAATCATTGCGGGAAGAGCCCTGATGCTGGACGTGGCCTTCCCCCACAAGAAATACTTGAGAATAATAGGCATATATTCCCCAGCGAAGGCCCCAAAGAGATCAAACTTCAAGAAGCTGATAACAAGATGGCTCAGAAGTAGCCACAAGCCCAATTGGGAAGTCGTAATCAAAGGAGACCTAAACGAAACAGACATGCCCTACATAGATAGATTCTCAAACAAATATCATTGTTTCATGAACAAGATATCATCAAATAGTTTTTTAATCAAGGATATGAAAGACCATGTGTTCATAGACATATTCCGCACAGTCAATCCACAAAGGAGTGAATTCATATAGGAGTCAGATGCATCCACAGCAAGCAGAATTGACCAGATATGGATAACACAAAATAGGCATCTGGAACTTCGGTCAGCAGATATCAAGAATGAATACAAACAGCTGTACGAGAGTAACCACGGCATCGCAGTGGCAAGAATGTACCTGGCCTTCCCAATTTTGAAAAAGAAAAGAAATATAAAAAAAAATCCCAACAAGAGATACAACTGGGCGAACACAGAACCAGCACGATGGGAGAGATGGACAAAACAGATAGAGGAGGAAACAGTTGATATCAAAGGTGGGACCTTCTCAAATGTAAACACAAATGAAATGTGGTACACACTAAGGGAATCAATCTTAAGAGCAACCAGTGCACATATCAGAAGGTTCAAGAAATCACAAATCCACTCACAAAATAAACAAGATAGATGCAATAAGATAGCCTCGACCTCTACAATCGGACTATGCCAGCTCAAAAAGTTTCTCACAGAAGGTAAGCAGAGGAAAATTAGAGAGGAAGGCTTGGCAAGAATGCAACACTTAGCAATGAAGAATGAAATAGAACTTCCCAAAGAACTTACCATCCCGGAGGACTTCAAAACCATAAGAGTCTCAGTAGTAGAAGAAATCAAAAATATGAAAACCATGCTGTATAGACACTTATACGCTATGAAGAACAAGAAGATCCAAGAAGCCATCAGTAATTGCATGGCCTGGTTCATGTCAGACAAGAAAAGGATGATAGACAGCTTCTTAGAGAGGGATAAAAGGAAAATCAAACTCGACAAACTAATTCTGAATGGGGAAAAGCCAGATATAGTCCTGAATGAGAATGAGATAAAATCAAGAGTAAGTGAACATTTTGAGAACTGGACTAAACAGTCGCATCTATGCGAAATGCCATAGGAATGGAGAGAAGAATATGAACCCCTCCAACATGTAGATGAGAAATGGTATGGAGAAACAGTGAGAGATTTTTCGTCAAAAGAAATAAAAGACATTATTGTCAAGGCAAGCAAGATGTTAGCCCCGGGCCCATCACAAATCCCATATATAGCATTGCAACACCTGGGTCCTAAAGCAATTGGAAGTATCAAAAATATCTTTAACGCAATCTTACACTCTGGCATGATGCCACAAGAATAAAAGGAAGGAACAATTTATCCAATCCCAAAGACATATGACTGGAAGAATGACCTAACAAAGGTTAGACCCATCACACTTCTGGAGTCAATTAAGAAGATTTTCACAAAAGAACTGATGAACAGGCTGTCTAGTGTATTTACCAGCCATGAAATATTGTCTGAACACAACTGAGCAGCCTTGCCAAAGATGAGCACAATGGAATCTATTTTCGAAATAAACGCAATCATCGAAAATACAAAAGAAAACAACAAGGAAGTGTGGATCCTTTTTCAAGACATGAGCAAAGCATACGATAACGTGAATTTAGCCATACTAACACTGGCCATAAGAAGGATCAAACTACCAGACAAGCTAATAAACATTATAATGGAAGGCTTTAAGGATAGGAAAAATACAGTTATCACAGGAGTAGGGATTACAGACCCATATGACGTGAAAAATGGAATAGATCAAGGAGATGCAATATCATCACTCTTATGGCGTATCTATTATGACCCACTAATAAACAGGATCAACAAAACACAAGGGTACAGAAGTATACAAAGACATATGACATGTCACAACTCCAAACATCACAAAGTACCACAAACACATCAGTTATAGCATATATGGATGACACAGCATGGATAGCTGGGAATCGAATGCAACTCGAAGCCATCTTGAAGATAGCCAGCTTATTCTACAACCTCGTGCAAGTTAAAGTTAACCCGGAGAAGTCAGAGCTTCTTATAATTAACAATAAACGAGAGTCGGAAATAACTTTCGAGCAAAACACGGTTAGAGCCACCCAGGGGGCAGTCAGATACCTGGAAGTGTGGTTCGATCGGAATGGGAAAAAGAAACATCAAACAGACTTGGTTAGCCAGATAATATCGAACCTGGCCAGACACCTATCGTGAAAGAAAATAACAGACAAGCAAGCTCAATATCTACTCAATCATATAATCATGCTGAAGATAGAATACCTGGTACAAGATTTTCATCTTTCGGATGCCAAAGTCGACAATATCAATAGAAAGCTCAGGAGGATCTTCAAACATAAGGCAGGCTTCGCAATATCAGCACCCAACTGCATTTTTCACAGTGATTTGGGATACAATATTTTCAACCTTAAGGCATACATGCTTCAGAAGCATATTACATTAATTGAAAAGCTACACCCAGCAACCAATCATGCTGGACGTTTATACAGGGAAAGGGTAATAAACCTTTAATGGGCAGCATGGTCAGATACAGATATTCTGGAAAAATGCCCAAAGATGTATTCAACGGGTACCAATTTCCTACAAGACATTCTTATCGATGCACAAAAGCAAGGCTTCTCTTTCAGAAAGGTGAAGCAGACATATAAGACATCGGAATTGGAACTGACCCTCCTGGAGATACTCATGGGTCCACAATAGTTCGACAAGCATAGGAATAAACTCAGAACAAATAACTTAAGATGGGCAGAGCAATTCACCAACCAGAGTAAGATTAAAACTATCAATTGGGCACAAGTATGCCAGATTATTGGGTGAAAAGCACAAGGAAGACAACTCCTATTTTACGAAGACATCATCAACAAGCTTATCACAGAAACCCTATATCCGGATTATACAATAAGGCTAACCAATCTTAATCCTGGCACGAACCCCTTCCACTGCACAACCTGGGCTGATAAGATGAGCAGCAGATATCTGAAGAAGAACAAACTCATGTGGATATCAATGTTGAAAGAAATGGGAGAAGAAGAACTATTGATAGGAAAAATTAAAAAGAAAAATACAAACACAACTACGGCAAGAAATTACATCATAAATGGCTTTTTGCCACATCTTGAAACATGTGAGGGGTGTGAAAACAACACAAATATCGAAGAGGACACCTGCATAATAAACTTTCCTAATAAGGACACAATAGCAGTTACTGGGAGCAGTAAACAAGTGGCAAAAGATAGAAGGACAGGCAAGGTAATCAAGTTGCTTGCATCCCCGGACAGCATTAAGGAAAGGCTTATCCAATGTAAAAACAATTCTATGATTGAATTGAAGGATGTTTTCATCATGACATCCTCACATACAAATAGTTTGGGCCGCTGAATCAAGGACAGCACCAGCCTAAAAAAAACTCAAATGCTTGCAACAAAGCATGGAAAGCTGGAAGAAGATCAGAATCACAACAGACGCAAGCTGTTACAGAAACTTTCATACCCTCGCATTTCACGTGACCAACATCATGACAGGGGATGAGACAGAAATAATGGCACTCAAAGTTCTGCGAAAAGTATCACCAAATGAGGCAGAACTAAATGCAATTGCGATTGCATTAGCTGCTCTTCCAGGGAAAATGGAAGTGATAATTTATACAGACAGCCAGATGATTACAATAGCTTTAATGGCCACGAAAAATAGAAGCAAAATAGCACGTTTGGTAGAACATATAAAAGACTTGATCCGCCTCAAGAACCTCAAACTTCAGGTGAAAAAGATCAGAAAAATGGGACACATATACATAGCAAGGTGGACTTAGAAGCCAAGTGCGCAAGGTTAAAGTGGCAAACGACCAAGTTAGACATTGTCTCCAGCAACAAAAATGGATTTGAACTCTGGTATAGAGAACAGGTAACAAAATACAACAGCAGGGAAGCAATCCGAAATCATTTACAGAATGAACAAATCATGGAATAGTGTTACTTCGAAAGAAATCGTGACATCGACCAATACCACGAGGCAATAGACTGGGAAGCATCAGTAGATTTCCTGAAAGCAAAAAAGATTTTGACAGGAAATACGAGCATCAAGGACCACCAATAAAGAACCTTTATGCTAAAATAATAGAGCCAGAAACTCCCAACCATGTCAAAGCTCCATGAACGAAGGGCTGATCTATACAAATCTAGACAATGTGTCAGGTGTAAGGCAGCAGTGGAAGATCTAACGCACATGTATATATGCAATGAAAACAATTTCGAATTTGGCAGTCACATGTTAGATACAATCGTATATGTTTCCTCCAGAGTAGGGAAAAACGAAGCAAGTGTTGGGTACAGGAATGGGCCACAAGGGTCAAGACAGAAACGATCAACTTATGAATCCAAATAACAGTCAGAAGCCTAGTCCCACATGATATAGCAAAACTAATATGTAACTGGGTAAGAGTTTTCAAGAAGAAAGCCAAACCAATCCTTGTAGAATGCTTCAACAAACTCCAGGAAATTGTAAGAGCCACCTGGAAACAGAGATGCAAAGCCATAAATAAGTGGGAAACATTCCAGGGAATAACAAGAGCGGATAAGAAAGCGAAGGGCAGATGGAGCTAAAATATACCAAAGGACTGCATCTGACAACAAAAACATATAACCAACTTAGATTGGAAAAAACAGAAAACCCTTAAATTTTTCTTTACTATAGCAAACAAGGAAAAAAGCACTAACTCAACCTAGGCAAGTTAGTTCTCCAAAAGGGGAGCAACAGGCCACAGAGGTCTGCTAGAGATTCGAACCAGAAGGTATCTTTTTCTAAAAATCCTAACATACATGCTAGTATAGTTTGTGAAATTTAGTTAACTTTGAAATAAATAGTACAATGTAATATCAAAGTAAAAGTTTAATAAAGTTCAACTGGAGGCTGAGCCAGCTATTAAAAAAAAAAAAAAAATTAATATATCTTAGACTTTATTTGATATGTAATTAATAGTTTTTATATTCAAAAAAGAAAATTTTTATAAAATATGAGAAAGTAAAATGAGTTTTTTTTTAGTTTTGTTAAACTTTTTTATTTTAATTAAATTAACTTTACTATAATACAATAAAAATATTATTAATATAATAAGCAAATATATATATCAATAAAGATATAAGTTCTTCAAATATTTCTCTTATAATCTCTATATTCAAAATTATTTAAAATTTAAAAAATATATCAATTAAATAAATCTCTTTTAAGAAAAGACTATTCGAATCTTTTAGAAAGTATTGAATTGTTTTCTTTTTTTCTTTATTTCTAATATAATAATTTAAAAATTTATTATTTTTTTGAAGTAATCTAAAGTAACATATTATAAATAATAATTTTAATAAATAGAGATTATAATCAATTTATTAAGAAAGTAAAATAATGTTCTTTAAATTTAACTTAGAATATTTAGTTTAATCTTTGTTTTGTTTAATTCAAACTAATTAGTGAACTTTTTGTATTTTTTAAGTAATATAGTTCTTCAATAAATAATAGAATATATGAAAATAAATTTATTACTATATAAAAGTTTATATACTGTAATATTAAAAAAAAAAACTTTTTTCCACTCGCATCAAAATTTCTGAAAATTTCCTTTTATGGTAACAACCCAAAGTTCACAAGAAAAAAACCTATACTCGCAAAGAGTTTCAATAACAATAAACATGGCATCAAGATTAAAAAAGAAAGACAATACAGTCAATTATACCGGAGAGAGAATCATTACAGGCAGTGTCAAGATTTTCAAACTGCTCTTAAAAACAAAACTCGCAAACAAGTTCAATCCTATATCACCAGTTAAGAAACAAAGAATTCGCCCAGAACAACCCAATGATCCTAATGGATTGGAAGAATGCCAAGACAACCCAGAACGGCAAGAAACAATGGAGCTCGAAGACATGATAGCAAACAAGCCAACGAAATAGAAACAGAGTATCACAAAAAAAGTCTTCCAAGAGGAAGAAGTGATGGAAACCTCAAGACCAACCTCTCCAATCACGATCACTTCAACAACACCTGAGAATCAAAGTGGGAAAGATTTAAACAATGATGGCTCGAATGACATTACCATGAGTAAATACACCTATGAGAAAAGGGGCGAATGCTAATCAACAATCAAAAAGAAGGCATGAACAAAGCTGGACAAGATATGCTTCAACCTGGCAAGGTTTGGTGCAGCCCTGAAGAAGTACCTGGAAACTCTCTTCAAGAAAAACTCCAGTACATTAGAAGTATTTGGGGACACCTGGAATCCCTAAAACATGTATGAGTAGAAGAGCCCACAGGAACACTAAAAATCGCAGCCATCTTTGATAAATACTATGAGGCTCAAGCTGCATGCGAGATCAAGATTACTGATAATGAAATTACCAAACCAAGAGTAGTTTAACTGATCGGCACTACAGAAGGAAAGAATCGCTTAATCAGGATCTGGGACATTCCCATTAATTACAAAAAACAGAATATCGCCAGTTTATTCAATAACAAATTGATAATAGAATACATCACACTACAACCGGCTAGGGCTATCCAATTTGGAACAGTCCAATTTAACTTAATAGAAGCATATAAAGAACAAGTTCGCAAGTGGGCCCTATACAAGGATAACTATTGTATGCACATATTTCCTACAGTCAAAACCTGTATTACAAAGGAAAAAAGAAACCAGTATAGTGCCATCCTAGCTAACCTTCCACAAGAAACCTCTGTTAAAGAAATTCAAGAAATAATAAACCAGACAAACGCATAGGCATGCTACTTTCTTCTGAACCATCTAAACCAGAACAAATGCTTTGTAATCCTGTACTTCGAAGACATACAAGACCTGGAGTAACACCTTCCAAATCGAAAATAAGAAACTAACCTGGATATCAAGATCAACAAGGCTTTGTGCCAACTGTGGGGTATATGAGCATGATACCAGAGCATGCACCTTGATCAAACAAATCTCAACACAAAGAGACATTAGAAACAGACTGGGACAACCCAAACTAGCGACACGTCCACAACAAGGATCACTAACTCCCAAACAAGGTCGAAGACCCATCTCTATAAACACAAACAGCTCGGGACGTACTTACGCTAGTGTCACAAAAGGACTTCCCCATATATCAGGACAGACAGAAAAAGTATTGGAAGTTTTCAAGCAACTACAGGCAGATATGAATATTATCAAACACCAGATCTGCATGTTGAACAAAAGAGTAATAGCAATCGAAGCAGGTCCTCATGTCAAAACGAAGGGGCCAGCCATTATGGACACTCCTATAGAAATTGAATCTCCATGCACAAGTATAAACTTCAGAACTCTATCGCCAAGGGGTGTCGATATCAGACAACAACAAGAAGCAATCAACAGGAGAATTAACCAGATGGAATCTACAATCAAGTCCACCATGAAAGAGATGATGGAATATATCGATTCATCAATAGACCCAACAGAAATATCAGAACCATTCCCTCAAGCGTTCCAAAACAACTATGATTAGAAAACAGGAAGAGAAAAATGTCACAACAAGGCAATCATACACAGAAGAAGAAAAAACACAGAACAGAGAAACTGGAAAATAGGAACTATCAACGTCAGAGAAATAAACATAGAAGCTAACAAATTAGCACTATTAAAATACTGTTAAAAAAACCAAATAGACATCCTGGGAGTCACAGAAACATGGCTTCCTGAAAGACCCAAATGGCATGATGAAGAGAGAAAATATCAAATCTGGTCAACCAAACCAACCCAACAAACATAAGGAACAGGAGTTAGTATATTAATAGAAATAAAATAGGCAACCCATGTTTACAACACAGAGGAATGTATTAACCGAGGTTTATCAATCGATATGACCTTTACTGGGAAAATCAGATAAAGAATTATAACTGTATATAACTCAGTGAACGAAGCAAAGAAATCAGAGAGAGAAAAGCTACAATAGTGGATCAAAAGTAAGATAGGCAAAGGCAAAAGCAAGAACATAATAATAATAATAATGGGAATCTAAATGAAATAGCAGACATGAGTCTGGATTGAACAACTGAAAGAAACAACCAAACCAAACCAAGACATATCATCAACACATTGGAAGCATTTAATTTAATAGATACTTTCAGACAAGTCCACCTATCCGAAAGGAGCTACACATATCACAGACCTAAGACAAACTATGGGAGCAGGCTAGATTACATCTGGTTAACAAATCCCTTACTTCCCCACATCATAAGTACAGAACACAGTTCACTGGAGACAGTAATCAAAAGTGACCATAAGCTAGTAGTACTCTAGTTCAGTATGCCACACACTTCATGGGCCAAACTAGAAATAGGAAGAATAGTAGACAGAACAAGATAGACTATGTAAACTCCAGCCCAAAACAATGGAACAATTTCAAAGAAAGAATGGACAGGAACGCAGAAAGTTTCCTAATTACAAATCCAAAGTCGATAGAGGAAATCTGGCAATACTTCAAGGAATCAATAACAGGTGCAGCAAAAACAACACTTAA
>CAJVPT010001405.1:0-21608 GCA_910592055.1 Acaulospora colombiana | reverse complement strand
TTTCAAAAGTGTCCATGATATATTTGAAATGCTATGTTGAACACAATGGTTTTCAATTTGGTGATTGGGAGTGTGTGTTGTATTGTATTTCTTGATTGCTACACTAAGGGCCTGCAGCTTGTCTGATTCTTGTGAGGTTTGTGCTTTCTTGAGAAGTGTTTTAAGTTAAAGAGCTCATCTATATTGGATATATTCTGGGCTATGCTTGCAGTATCTTTTATTGACCATGGATATCTTTTTACTAGCCAGCTTATTGTGTGCTACCTTGCATATTTGTTCCTCGAAGACTCTCTATAAAGTGTTTGTATAAGCTTCTCTTTCACTTTCTTCTGGCTCTTCTTTTAAAACATTATTTGAAACTTATGGTTTACGCTTTTTGTGAATGCTTGCCATTGTTCTAATGTTGATCCTTTAATATCAATTTTCCTTTCATTTTTTATTGTGAATCGGTTGATACCATCTTTTGAG
This sequence comes from Acaulospora colombiana, assembly GCA_910592055.1. Taxonomy (NCBI): domain Eukaryota; kingdom Fungi; phylum Glomeromycota; class Glomeromycetes; order Diversisporales; family Acaulosporaceae; genus Acaulospora; species Acaulospora colombiana. Next base: position 21,140 of record CAJVPT010001405.1, on the reverse strand, counting down.
AAAAGATTATTATCATGTAATGTTATTATAAGCATTGTATGGTTACTGCCTATTGTTTTCTCCATATTTTGATTGTCAAAACCTAGTAATAGAAATTTTGTGAGGCTTTGTGATATCCATATAAAATCTATTCGGCTACTGCTAGTAGCATCCTATCTTGTTGAAGTTTTGTTCTTTCCTTTCTATATTGCCTGCATGTCTATGAAATTCCATTCATCTAGAAAGTCAAATAGTTGGATTTCTGGATGCTAAAATAGTTTGAATGTTGCCCTGAAGATAGATACTCTATCTTCTACAGGTTGTATACAGCATTGAAGTCTCCCATAATTATTATGTGAAAATTCTGTCTATGCTTTTCTTTGATAATATTTTGTACATTCTCTTGTACCTTATTACTTCATTTTTTGTCAAAGGGGATATATATTTGGATAATGCATATCTTATTTCTTCTCATAAGCATATTGACAGCTATCATATATCCTTCTGCCTCTTCTATCGATGCAATTTTCTTTTCCAGATTCATTCTTATCAATAAGCTAACTCCTGCACTATAGGGGGTGTTTTTGTTGGCACTGTGGAAGTGTTTGTACATCCCTTGGTTTTGAAAGGCCCATTTTGCCTTTGCTTTGGATAACTTTGTTTTACATTGATCCATAATTCCAATACCTTGCTCTAGTATTTCTTCTATAAGATTCTATTGATTTGTTTTATTGGTGATACCTCTAATATTGTGTGTTTCGATTCTTATTACTTTCTTTTCTATATCTATATCCACTTGTTTTTTTTTTTCTAGTAGTATTTTTCTATTTATGAATGCATTTTTTTCTATTTGGAGGAAAGTCTCAAGGTCTTGATCATACTGTTGGTCCTGCATACTAATTTGCTTCTCCTGTCATAATTTGCCCTTGTTAGTTGTTTGGATGTTAAAAATAGTGGGCAGGTATTCCCAATCTTTCTGTGATTGGACTGGTGCTCCTTTTAGGAGTGGTTGGTTTTCTGTCTAAGTGGGCCTTTTTCCTGTTTGTCGATCCTTTTGCCAAGTTTTTCAGTTAATTTGCATAATTGAGATACTTCGGATTCTTGGCTTGAATTTGATTGGAGGCTTCTGATTTTGCGTTTTGTTGTTTGTCTCTCTTGTTGACTAGAGTTGGTGTCACTGTTTTCTTCTTCATCTTGACTTTGCATCTCTCTATATGAAAAATGACTTCTTCTTTATCTTAAAGGTTCTCTATTGCTATCAGTGGCTGGTAGATCTGTTCTTGTCATATGTCTGTTAGTTCTTGTATGGTGATTTCTACTTTTTCTAGTACTTATTGGTGTCATACTCTGGTATTTCATTTTTATATGATTATTTGTTTTCTTTCTATAAGTCTTATATCTCTGTTTTCTTCGATTTCAGTAAAATCATCTAGTATAATTGATTCAGAAGAGTTGTTTGAGTCTATAGACATCCTACGTTGTCACTGATAGTGATTTTTTGCACTCCATACAAGCCTTTGGTTCTCAATACTGATTTGTTGCTGAAGAGCCTCTTTCAAGTCTTTTTCATTTTTGAAATATATTACTGCATAATCTTCTGGTATTAGAGTAACCTTATTCCTTGGTATATAAGAGGCTTTTACATTTATATGACTGAGTGATTCAGAGATCAGTTCTATAGATTTTTCCTTCACCCCATACAGTCTTAAGGAGTAAAGCTTTCTTTCTTTAAGTATTTGGGTTACTTCTTGATCATCTAGTTCTTTTTGGGCTATTACTGACCTTACTTGATTGGCTTTAATCTTGAGTACCCAATGTTGTTCCAATTTGGCATGCTCATAATGTGCGAAGAGGTGGATTCTAAATCTTTTTTGGTGAAAAGCCATACGATATTCGTGAATATTAACTATTTTTCCATATTCTTCCATTGCCTGATTAATTGTTTATTATATTTGTATTCTGTATCTACCAATATAATATACTTTGATCTATTTTTTGCTGAAGAAAAGCTTTCTGGCTTGAAGAATCTTTTATTCAGAGCATATTTTTGAAAGGCTGAACGTGTGTTTCTGTCTTGATCCATTCTCTTGATGGAGAAGTTTTCTTCCTCTTTTTTATTAATTGATTCTATACATCATGCTACATCCTCTTCTTCATCCATACCAAAAGTAATCCAGTGATTACCATTGATGAACTCAATCTTGAAGAGATTTTGTCTCTTGGGGATACCTAGAGTTTCTTTGAGGTATTTGATTTCTTCTTCTTTGTTATCTCCTGGTAATGTAGCTTGAAGCACTTCCAATTTAATTGTACCTGTTTGTTTGATGAAATAGGAATTGACTGTGGAACCTTGTATTCTGTTGCATGTATTGTAAGAAATGTTTTCAGTAATACAGGTTCCTTGAACTGTTTCCTTAATTGCAGCTGTTTCTATTGATTCTAATATATTCTAGTCTTCCATTTCAACTTCTTCAATTGATAGGATTTCTTCCGTTTCTATAGGAGTTGGTTGAATATCCATCGGGATATTATCTGTTTCCCTGGATTTTTTCATCACGTGACTTGCGGTATGGTTTTCTGCCTTGATTGTTAAGATGTTACACACCTTATCTTTAAGCATAAGAGCTTCGAGGTCTTGTTTCTTGCCTTGACCCTTTTTCCACAAATTAAGGATATATTTTCTTAACATCTGCTCTTTTGCCAAGATTTCAGGGTCTATATTTAATATAGTGGCTAAGATGTTGTCTAGTATTGAGGTCATGTGGATTGCTCCTATTGGGATTTGGGATTGGTCTCCTAGTATATGTCCTAGCTTATGTTGTAGTATTTTTGTTTCCCATAGCTCTTGTTGAGGATCATATCTGATAGCAACGTTTCCAAGTACTCTAAGGATTTCTTGTTCACGTTGTTCCAAAATTCTAATAATATTTTGCTCTTTTTGTGTCATATTGTCATGTGAGATGGAAAAACTATTACGTGTATCAGGTTGTTTTGATGTTTTGTTGTTTTTCTTCATGCTGATCTGTAGATACAATACTATTTTGGATTATGTAATTGGATAATCAGTATCAGTATACTGTCTCTTTACGTGTTTCAATTGTAATGCTGATCCTGTTTATCTACAAGTGGATTACTTGTTTATTGCTCTTGATATAGTCTGATTAACACGTCTTACTTTTTTGTAATGTGTTGATGTGTCTTGAATTGTTGTTTTGTCATAGCTAAATTATATTCACTTTTATGTGTTTGTGTTTGCGTGACATGAGTTTGATAGATCAGTTGTTGTGACTGTTTACTACTGATCTTTATTGTTTGACCCAAGAGATCTGGATGTCCTTCTAGGTTTTTGGAGCCCTGACTTTGAACTGATTTATTGGTTTGAATTGTTGCTTCTGGAACCTCTTTTAGTGCCTAGAAAGATATTAACTTGCACTGGCCTGGTTAAGAGCTTTGTGAAGTTGATGTTTGATCTCAAGAAGCCTACTGTGAATCAGTTTGTCCTTGCTTTCTTTTCTTCCGTAAGCAAAACAAGGATATAAGGATATTGTTATTGACTAGCGAAGTCCCTTCCTTGTTATCAAGAATCAAGTGTATATTGTAAAGGGGAAGGAGTTGTTGCTATTGTTATCTCTTCTTGGGGTTGTTTTTTGTAAAAAGAGTTTTTTCTTTAAAAAATTACTATAAAAGGGAATTTTTTGAAATTTTGAGGATCAGTGGAAAGAGAGTTTTTAAAAATATAAAAAATTACTAAACTATGCTATCTTGAAATTCATTCAAATATTACTTTTGAACAAATATTATAATATTCTAACTAGTGAAGAAACTTGGTTAAGATTTTGAGATAACTCAAGAATACTAAAGCTACAAACTATATTCAGTTAAAAGAAAAAAAAAAAAGAATGACAACTATTAAACACTATATACAGTATGAATTAAAAGAAACCAATTGTTACTATTTTGGATTCAGGGGCTGCTCTAAGCATTATCATAAAAAAACTTATTGATAAACTTGAACTTTCTTCAGATGCTTCCTCCAGAACAATTGTAACAATTACTAATAGTAAAAGAACAAGAGCCTTTGAACAAATTTTGAATCTATAAATCTTTATCAAAGGTTTGATAATTCTTATTAAATTACAAGTTTTTGAATCCTGGTAAAAAACTTTTTTCTTGATACTGATTGGTTTGAAAAAAAGAAGGCCAAATAGGACCTTGAACATAAATCTTATAAATTTATTATAATGGAAGATGCATTAATATTAAAACAATAAACCTAATAGATATTCTTTTCCAATCTATTATAACGAAATTTATTATATAATAATAATAAGCTTTTAGACAAAATTTAATATTAAAAAGAAGAATATCTCAAAAAATCAGAAACATTTACTTCTGATATCTGTATAGAAGACATCCTATAAAAAAATCTCTTTCCACTAATCCTCTAACCACACACAAAAATGATGTTTGCAAGAAGTTTTAACACTTCTATGCTAATAAAGTCTTACTACTTTCTTTAAACCAATCCAATGAGTTCTTTCAGAACTCCTTCACTTCTCTTCTCTCTTGTCTACAATTTTCTTTAAACAAACTGAACTTTCGTGACTTGCAAAGTTCAGCTTCCATCTTTACTACCCATGGCAAGAAAGTTCCTAAAGGAAAAAGGACCAACAGTAAAGTACCTTCCACCTCTTAAGTTACAGTAGAGATAACAGAGGTTAAAAACTAGTCAAAAGACTCAATTTTTTACCCTTTGCCTGGTGTTGTGGCCTCTTAGAGCTATCTTTTTCATGGCTTTCTGGGGGATTTTGCCTACCTCAGCTTGATCCTGAAATTTTGAATAGCATGGATCTCACTGACTCTGATTGTTTGATGTGAAACACGTTGAACAAAATTGATAAACAAGTTCCTATTGGCCACCTCACGTGTCTGAATGCATTTCCTCAGCTTCATAAGAATCTGGGGTCCACCATAAGTCATACTGCCCCATGTAGGTGAATATAGGACAAGCTTCTGTTACATCATTGGATACAAGAAAAAGACCATCTGACCACGGTAAAGATCACAAGATGCTTGATTATTTTCTTTTAAAAATCAAAGCCACCTACTCCTGATTGCATGTCAGGTAGGTTTCTGCTTCTACTGCTCAGAAAGTTCAATCGGAAAAAGTGAATAAGAAAATCAGAAATACTTAGTAGTAAAGCTAGTGCGCATAGTACATCAAGAAGTTTTTATCCTATCTCCAAAAATCCCAAGCTGGAAGACTAGAAGGTTAACACCGCCATACTAATCGAAACTTGAGATCAAAAACATCAGCAGTGACATGCGAGCCAGCCAGATAATCTGGAAGATCCTTAATGATCGCTAATATCAATGGCCACCAGCAGGGTATGCCAATCGGGAGGCTAGGTACAGTCCTTATAGAAGAAATTAAATCTGAAATACGTTGCACAGATAGGTAAGTACACCCATATTCAGATAGGAATGGGTTTAATTAAAGATATACTTTGAGACTTTCAAGTTATTCATGCGGACACCAATATACCACCTGGGCCTTCTTGGTTACTCACTCCTCATAAGCCTTAAAACTGTAAAGTCTTCCTCCTCATTCCTACCTTATTTCTGTAAAGACTTAGGAGAAGCTTCCCCAATCCTTCATCAAAAGGGGAATTCAAAACAGGACTGATATATGCTGAGAAATACCACAGCTACCTTGTTATAACAGCACATAACTGGTCCTTTCTTTTCATTTTTCTTTTTAACTTTAATAACACCCACATGCTCAAGAAGATGTGGGCTTCTTTGGAAAAAGAGGGAAATAAGCCATTAAGTAGCTTTAGCTTATCGAATTCTTTATTTACTCTCAAATATATACCCCTGTATATGCGCATTGCGCAATTGTATAAATGAAATTTGGAACTTAATAAATATTAGGCATGAGCCTGTTTAAAAAAAAAAAAAAAAAAAAAGACATCTTATCAAAAAATTCAACTATATATCTTTCAAAAACTTCTTATAAAGAGTTTGATATATCAAATAAAAATGGTTTATCTAATAAACAAGAAGAAATTATATAAGATTTTTTGTATTAAAATAAAGAGATTTTTGTTAAAAGCATCTCTAAGAAAAAACAAATCAGTAAACTGAAAAGAACTAATATGTTAATCCATACTATTGATACTGATAATATGAAACCAATCAGTTATTAAAATTATTATTTAATCAATAAAAACTATTTGAGACATATAAAAAATAAATTCAAAGAAAATGAAAATAGTTAAGAAAAAGAATAAAGAAAAAGATGTAGTAAGATAGTAACAGCTCAGAGAACAAACTGTATTACTATCCCAACTGATCTATAGAGCATTACAACTGGTACTACATAGTCTTAGTAATCAAATACTTTATAAAGAAATAGACTTAGAAGGCATATAAGAGAAAGACCTATTCAACTAAGAAGGAATTTCTATGTTTTGCAACTGGAGAAGTTGCTCACTAAATGAATTCATCAAAGAAGATTATTATTTACTTTCTTTAGATCTATATATAAGAGGTAATAATAATGATCAGTCTTATTCTAAAGATCTATTAAAATATTTTCATACTTTTTATGTATAATAGAAATGTTTTCTTGAAGTTTACTCAACAAGCAATGTAACATTTTTACCTCTTTCGTAAGAGCAAGATTTTCCTAAAATATGTTCCAATTATTAATGGAATAAGAGCTTCTAGTTTTTCTGAATAAGAAGAAAGAGGTAAAGATAAAGTTTTACTTATGATCTCTTGATATGATGGATATTGCTAATTATAAATGAAATATATTATTTCAAAAATGCAAAATATATGATCTTTAAATATATTATACAAATATATAATAATTGAAAGCAAAATATATTTTGATAAATATAAATATAGTAATTTTCTTGAAGCAACTCCTAAAAATGTAAATATAGTTCTATCATATGCAGATATTATACAATCTTTAAAAATATAAGTTCTAATCAAATATAGATACTGTTAATCTATTCAATAATCTTCAAATAAGATAAATAGATACATCAACTATAGCAGTACTCCACTTTAAGTTATGAGAGAATACCTAAGTCGTGATATACTAAAGTTGATAATTCAGTGATAGTAGAAGTTATATAAACACATTAAAAGAGACTTTGAGTAATTTAATTCAATTAAAAAGTTTATTAGAGATATATAATATTAAGAATAAGAGAATTCAGTAGATAGAATCTTGGATTAATTGATTTGGACAGCTGGCCTTTATATACATAATTGAAGATTAATTATTTGATAACCAAAGTGACCAAAGTAACCAAATCTACCAAATTTTCTAAATTAGACCAATATGCCAGATCTGCTTACTTGAACAACTTGCTAGCTAAATATAGCAAAGATATAATGATAAAATAAAGAAATTAAATAATGTGTATTATATAAATCACTACTTTGCCCTAATAATTAGATCTACCTTATGAACCAATAAAACATATCTTGCATTACATGTATCACATGATCTAAAATAAAACTAAAGTAACATTATAGACAAGAACTATAGATAATAGCTAAAAAGAAATATAGCTATTAATTAAAATGTCCTTTATAAGAAAAAGTCAGACAAATACTGTTCCAGCAAAAGTGATATACTTTACAAGGCCATCTCCATCAGAATCCCACTACCTGAATAGATTCCTAACCAAAACACTGAGATTATTATATCTTAAATAGATATGTTTATTAAGATTGAAAGACTTGCCATTAAAAAATCAATCAAAGAGAAAACCAAAACTGACATAAAGAAGTGGAAAAAACTCCACAACACTGGGTTTAATCAAGACAAAAAACAAATGATTCAATTTATACTTGGCCAACCCAGAAAAAGCATCGTTACTAGCAAACTAATTAATAATACAGCTACTGAAAAGTATCTCATTACTGATCCTTCAGAAATAAAAAAAGAAGTACGATTGCACTTCAAAGAATGGATCAAACAGCGTCATCTACATGAACATATGAGAACCATCTGGCAACAAATATACGAACCCAAGGAAGACATCAATCCAAGCTGGTACAGGGAAGTTAACCTCCCCATAACACTCACTAAACTTGTCAGATATCTCAACAAGAACAGTAACAAATCTGCCCTGGGCTCCTCACAAATACCATACATAGCATATAAACACATGAGTAAAGACTTCTTGGAACTCATCACAATTTTCTTCAACAAGCTCTTAGCCAAAGAAATAGTTCCAAAAGAATAGAAGAGGGGTACAATATACCTTATCCCCAAACTGAAGGAATGGTACTACGACATTAATATCACATGCTTTATAATACTTCTAGAATCAATCAAGAAACTATTTACAAAGATTCTCACAAACAGATTGGTGAAGATCCTTACAAACAACCCTATTCTGTCTCCACACAACTGGGCTGCACTACTCAGATACAGTACTAGAGAATCCATAACAATAATAAATCAAGTCTTAGAGAATGCAAGATACATATGCAAACCTTGCTACATACTTTTTTAGGACATGAGTAAAGCCTATAACACCATTAATATAGAAAGACTAGTAACCTCCATGCACCAGATCAGAATTCACAACCCAAACTATCAACCTAATCAAAAACTGCTTCTACAATCAACAAAACACCATCATCACATACTTTGGCAACACAGATCCATACTCAGTTGAAGAAGATATCAACCAAGGTGATACAATATCTCCCCTTCTTTGGTGTAATATTACGACCCACTCATCACTACTATCAGTAACATGAAAGGATATCAACTATAATGCTATAACCTCTACAAAGTAATCTCATCCTCCCAGATATAAACATATCTATCCTAGCATACATGGATGACACCACCTTTATCACTTAGAATAGAAGAAATCTTTTGGACATCATTAATATTAGCACTTCCTTCTACAACTTGAATGACATAATAGTCAATTTACACAAATCAGAACTGTTAATACTTAACACTCCTCAAAATAACATCCACGTCAATAACTTTGAAATAACATCAGCAGACCCAACAACAGCTATTAGAATCCTAGGTATATGACACAAAGCCAAAGCTAGTAAGAAACACCAACAAAAGCTAATTATGTCCAAGACAACTACCCTCTGCAACACATTCACTAGGAAATAAATTACAGACAAAATTCATCAATACATCACAAACCACATAATCTTTCCCACTATAGAATATCTTTTACAATACCTAATCTTCTCACAAGGAGAATGTGCTAAAATTGACAAAAAAATCAGGCATAGTTTTAAACAATGGGTCTTCCTGGCCCAATTAGCATCCAATACAATGATCCACTATAACAATCAATATAACATTATGGAAATATAAACAAGACAGCTGCAAAAACATGCCAGTGACATTCAACAGCTGTTCTTCAATCTGAACATAGTCAGTAATATTATGCACAGCAGCACCTATGAGCTCCAATGGCTCATATAGTAGAAGAAGAACATCCTCAATACCTGTCCACACATCTTCAAAAACAAGGTCAATTTCCTACAAGACTGCCTCAAAATATCCAGTGACACAACATAAATATCACCAGATCCACCATGAAGAACAACAACTACAAGAACTTACATCTCATTGAAGACTTCGGCAAACAAGATTGGTACTCAAAATACAGAGCAGCCCTCAGAACACACGTCTCTTTTGAATCAAACAACTAATCAGCTCGTACATGACTAAGCCACTAGAGTGGCAACAAGTTGGGGCTCTATATAACAAAATAATCAAGAAAAAAGAACCAGCATGATTCCTATATCTTCAACAATAGATAATATCATATCTTCAAAGTATCCATACTCCCCATCCCTCAATCCATTTATTCAAATTGAATCAATTAATCCAGAACAAACACAGCACTCCTGGTATATCACACAATTCAGACATCAACAAGTCCTAGACAAATGTATTAGTAAAAACCCTGATATCATCAAAATTAGGCACTATACTATGACAAACAACTCTCCTATAAATGCCTGTACTGATTGTGACATCTCCAACACTATTGACAACAGAGATGAAATTTGCTGCATAGAAGTACCGAAAGCCTGCACCTTCAAAGTTCCTGTAATCAACACTATAAAATCATGCAGCTTACTCAACTCCACCTTAAAAAAAAAAATACCAACGTTACCTGACAGTATTAGATATTTCTTGATAGAGCCCAACTTAGTCTTTGATGGACTAGAAATTGATAGCACTCTATACATACTACAAGATCTCTTCCACATTATTAATTTCAAGCCTTAAACTAAACAAGAACTCATCCAAATATATCACAAAATCAAAGACATTAACAGCCTTCACATCTATACAGATGGAGCATACAATTTCGAAAACAGCTCCAACATATGTGGAATAGGTATCAAAATTAGTAATAACCACGCAAGTATAGCTACAATAAGTCTATAACTAGAAGAACAATTATTAGCATTCAGAGCAGAGATCCTGGCTATAACAATAGCGATTGCTATAAGTAAACCGAAAAGATCTTTTATCATTGAAACTGATTCACTTTCCTTAATAGAAGAGTACAATGCATACAGTGAAAAAAACATTAAAAAAATGAAGGAACTAAGGCTTATTAGCAATCTCAGCATCATAGCAGTGCACTATCAGACTCCCATTACCTGGCTCAAAATAGATAAACAAAACTATACTACTACTTATCCCTTCCTTGAAGCTGATAGACTGGCAAAGCACCACAATAATAACAATGCAGCCAGCTCCCAAGGACAGCTAACTGATATTACTTTTAGTGATCACATTCTCACCTTCCACTATAAAAACCAGATAGAAATAACTACAACTGTCCGAAAGGCCCTTAAGCAAATAAGGTAAATACAGTTAATATACCTATGGATCATGCTCAATAGAAATAAAGACCTAACTAAACAACAGGCAGAAGATATAAGCTGCTAGGAAACAGTACAAAGACTTCACCCGTCAGCCATTAACCTCAATATAACAGACTCATGGAACCACTCACAAAGGAGCTTTGCACTCAAACTATGGAACAAAGAGCTCTTCACAATGGACAAACTTTATATCAGAAACTCAGACATTTACAAGTCAAACACATGCTTTGTATATTCATATATAGAAGACAATATCTGCCCATTCAGATGCTTATTTTATAGCATCAATATCGAACAAGTTACACTGAACATTATAAATCAAGAAAACAAGAATTGACAATAATATCATGTACAATATCAGATAGGAACTCATATCAAATATAGCATTAAACAATATGTGAAACAAGATCATCATGGGAGGTATCAGCAAAACCATCCTAAAGATCATCAATAAATATATCAAAACTAACAAAATAGCAGAGACTATCAACAGTATCCACAACACCATCAGATTCTAGACCCACAATATTTGGATTGATAAATGTGAGCACTTACACCACTGCAAAAACTCCAAGGAATATCAATAGAAAAAAACAAAAAGAACTACAAAAAAACCCCTTTCAAAACTAAACTTAGAAATTTAACATCCAACAATACAGATATATACTTTACAGAACTCATATCTATATTCTTCGTAGAATCCCCAATATTTACGAAATCTACAAGGAACATACTAATGGTGCCTAGGCACATTAGTTCCCAATAGGAACAATACACTACAAGGGTTTAAAGGCGGAGTCCTGCTGCCAATGGCGGCAGATATCCACTAGATCAGGTAACAATTGGTTTTATTGTAATCATGTAATTAGACACATGAGAAAGATGTCTGTAATATAATCTTTACTTGACAAAGTAATATGTATTTGTATATAAACTCAAAAAAATAGGTAATGTTGCATGTTTTTAAAAAAAAAAATTAATTAAAATTAATATTTTCTCTCTATTTAAGCTGTGAGTTTTACAAACCAAGAATTCATAAGGAGTTAATATTCAAAGAACTTTAACTTGGTAATTATGATCAAAGTTATATATTTTGTTCTCCAAATTTGCTCAATTCCAGACCCTTTAAAGAGACCATAGTATCCAGTAAGATAATATTTAGTCAGGTGTTTATTCAAATAGGATTGTCGTGATTATTAACAATTCCTTTTAATAATTCTCTCAGATTTTTTTTTTTTAAACGCTGGCTCAGCCTTACTTTATTTGGATTAAGTAGAAATGTACATATACTTTATGCTATGACTACCTATGTTAATCAAATTAGTTCGATAGAGAAACTCACCTCACGGCCTGTTGCCACCCTAATGGGAGCTAACTAGCTAAGGCTGAGTTAGTACTATATAAAATAGTAAAAATGTGGGAAGGGTGTGTAATGTTTTTTATGTATTTTCCTATATAATTGTTTACCAGGTCTATATATTGACCTTTTATGTGTTTTTCAAATATATTGAGCTGTGTACTTTTTTGTGGGGTGCTGTATCTGGATGTTCTTTCAATTTTCTGTGTAATATCTTGCAGTTTTTTCCATTTCTGAAATTCCTCGTATCTTTGGATCCAGATGTTGTATAGGTATTCGCTAGTCTCTTGTCTAATTTCTTTTATGCATTTGTGTATTTGTTGTTTGTTTGGGATGCATCTGGCTACTAGGTTGTCTGTCTCTTTGAATACAGCTCCTTTAATAGTGCATTTGAGGTATTCGGTATACTTCAAGGAGTTGTTTCTTAGGTAATTGTTGATTTGTGCTTTTGTGTCTTTTATCATGCTATATTGTCTAACTTTGTTGGTAATTGTGTTTATTATGTGCTCTTCTGTTCTCTGTCAATGGTCCTGACATATGAAAGGATATGTGTTTGTCTCTTTGGATCTGCCAACTATGCATTTGTCGTCTTTGTACAAGTTTGGAAGTCTCTGATAGAGTTTTGTTTTTGTTGGGAGTTCTTCATTCCATAAACTAAATTGAATCTCCTTTGTTGTTGGTCTGTCCAGTTGGTGTATTGTTCACTCATTCTAGTTGGTTGTAGATTGGTTAGAGTTGTATCCCAATGTATGTGTTTGATGATCCGGTCACTGAATTCAATTCTTGTTCTATTCAGTAGTCTCCATCTGGCTAAGTGTGTTGCCTTGATCAGTTCTTTGATTATGATTTTGATAGGGACTTCGAGTGTGTTGTTGTTCCATTGAGGTAATAGCGTGAATTGCGAGTTTTTTGTGGTGTAGGTACTAATTGTTTTGTGTCTTGGTGTCATACCCTGATGCATATCTATTTTGGCTAATTTATCTGCTTGTTCATTGTATTTGTTGCCTGAGTGAGCCTTGACTTTAAAGAGGTTGATCTTCAAGTGGTTACCAGTAACTATATCTTTGAGAGGTTGGAGGATCCCCAAGTTTTTTTGTTTTCACAAGTTGTATATGTGGTTTTTTTTTATTACTTTTTGAATGCTATTGATTGCTGCTTGGCTATCTATATGTATGTTGGCTCTGCTATATAAGGGGAGTGTACTGATTGCTGTAAGTATGGCTATCAGTTCTGCTCTAGTTAAGGAGTGAAAGTTTTTTATCTGTTCTTGAAAATGAAATTCTTGATTGTTCTTGGGTATTATTATCTATCCAAAGCCTATGTAATATTGATTGCAATGGCGTAACATGGATCCATCGGTATATATCTCGAAATTGATCTCATTTTGAATTTGCTTTGTGATCATAGTTAGTTCTTCGAGGATGAGAGGTGTTGCAGCCAATGTCTTCCTGATCTGTTCGGATATCTTGTTCTCAGTAGATATTTGTACTTCTACCATGTGATTTGTTGATCTATATTCCTGTTCTGTAAGCATTGTTGAGATTGAGTTTGGTGAAGCTTTGTTTCTGAACATGTTGTCTGCCTTTATAATATTTGGTCATATGAAGATTTTACTCTATTGTATTGGAATTGTTACTGTATTTTGTTTGCTGGCTATGAAGGTACATATAGAGTTGAATTGGGTCTGTTGGTTTATATTGCATCCTGTGCATTTATTTAGGGAAGATTCATCTGGTACCTGTGTGTAGTGCCTGTAGACTGTTGAGTTATTATCTATCTTCCTCTGTTTTTTGCCAATGATTAGTTCTGTATTCTTTTCCATTGCTATCTAATGTGGTTTTGCTATTGGTGTGTCTGTTGTTGGTATGTATTGTTGAAAACAATTGATTTGCCCTTGTTTGTCGATCATCCATGTCTGTAATTTGTGTTGTAGTGTAAATAACCATGATAGGGTGGAGCCTGGTATTGATTTTTGATGGATTCTTATAATTTGACACCAGTGTAGCAGTTTCTCTCTTTTACTGTTGAGAAGTTGTCCAGTGAACAGGATGTTGTGTTTTTTTTAAGTTGTGTCGAATTTTTCTGTAGAATTCTGAATCTATTATTTCTTTGATAGTAGTATCTACTTTTTTTATGGTTTTGAAATTACCTGCTTGGACTTTGTGAAAAGTAAAACCATATGTTCTAAGCATCCAGATTATGTCATGTATAAGATTTCTTCCTGGTTCTAGAAAGGGAGCTTGTATATGATTGTATATTTCTTTGGTCAACCAAAACATATTTTGAATTGATTGTAGTTGGTGGCATGTTATGTCTCCTGTAATATTATTTTGGTTTACTCTGGTGCACCAGTTATTGGCATGTAGCTGTACTTGTCTATCCCATATATGCATTATATTATATTCATATTTGTTGTAGAGCATGCTATTAGGTACTGTGTTGGTGAGTCCTATTTTGTGTTTAAATGTTGTTGTCAGTTTGCTCATTAACTGATTACAAGTTTGTCTGGTTAGTACTATATCATTGCATAGATATTCTATACTGGGCATCAAGACGTGGTTGATTATATATTGTGTCTGTTTGTCCGTGATCCTTTTCATTCTGATTAGCATGCGTGTATAGGATACTTTTTGTTTTATTAGGAATTTTTGATCGTTTTTGCATCCTGAGCTGTTATACCATATTCCTAGGATTCCGACTGGTATATTGGGAGGGCATCCTTGTATTTTTTGGTTATTCACCAGTACTCCTTGTTCTGGGTCTTCCTCTGTACCATTGATGATAATCAGCTGTGACTTGTTAGGATTAATTTTGATATCGTTAATATGGTAAAATTCTTCTACTATGTGTATGATTCATTGTAGGTCTGTTCTATTGTTTGTTGTCCATGTTGTGTCATCCATATATGTGTTTACCGCTATATTGATAGTCCTCCTTTCCCATCCTGTCTTTAGTTCTGTACATGTTTTAGAACTGATTATATATTCTTTGTATTGTTGACTGATCATGGATAATAGTGGGTCGTAGAAAATACATCACAGTAATGGAGATATTGTGTCTCCTTGATCTATTCTATCTCTTACCTGATACTCATCTGTTAGTCCATAACATATTATGACAGCATTGTAACGATCTCGGAAAATATTGAGCAGAATTGTTTTTATTGTGTCTGATACCTTGATCCTTTGGAGTGCCAGTTGTAGCATTTCTAAATTAACAGAGTCATATGCTTTGGATATATCTTGACTCAAAATCCAGGCTTGCTGTTTAGTTTCTTTCACATGTTCGATAATATTGCTGAGTATATGAATTGGGTCTTGAGTACTACTACCTGGAAGTGCTGTCCAGTTTAGTTCAGACAGTATCCTATTGTGGATTAGGCACTTTACCAGTCTATCCATGATAATTTTGGTAAATATTTTCCTTCCTGCATCAAGTAAAGTAATAGGTCTAGTAATGTCCAGGTTGTGTGCCCAGTCTTTAGACTTTGGTATGGAATATATGTGTTCCCTACTTTATTCCCTGGGTGTAATGCCTTGTCAGATGATTGTGTTGAAAATTATTCTGAGTTCTTTTCTTGCTTTGTTTTTTAGGTGTTTGTATGCAGAGTATAGTATCTGATTAGGGCCCAGAGCTGACTTCGAGCTGCGTTGCCTAATTGTCTGTGCAAGTTCCTCTATTGTAATCTCCTCTGTCATGCCTTTGTAGTAATACTGCTTAATGTGTAGTTTGGGACTATATTCAGACTGCCACTTGGGATAACATTCTAGGTTTTGAATGTTTCTGTATGGTGTTCAGTTATAGAAGTGTTCCTTTACTTTAGTCTTGATTTCTGCAGGCTCTGTGATTATTTGCACGTCCTCTCCTTGTTGAACAATTAGTTTGTCTAATTGTATCTGCCTTCTGGGTCTTTCTAAAATACTGTTAATCATGACACGCTTGTCGCTGTCATACTGCTCTTGTCTAATCTGGATTCTTCTTTTTATAGCAATGTTCTGTCTGCTGTAAGAGATGGCCTTCACAACTGTTTTGTGTGCCTTTATATTCCTTTGGATTACTTTACACCATTCTTTGAAGTATATATAAGGATATTCAGCTTCTGATTTCTTGAGTGTAGTCACCAGGTCTGGAATGGATCTTTGTATAATTGCTGGAATCTGGAATGGCTGATGTACTTCCTCTTCTCTCTTATTTGTCTGTTGTTGTCTTACTTGTATAAGGAATTTTTGTAACTGTATTATGAACGGTACTTCATCTGTATCTTTGAATTGATATCTTTTTCTTTGATGGGATTTCTTTTTTGGGATATATTTCTTTGCTGCTTTCTGGATAGTGTCGCTAAATCAGTTTCATCTATGATCTAGGGATTAATGACTCATGCATTCTGTTTGTATATTGCACTCGATGTATTCACTGAACTTTTCCCATTGTTGAGCTGTAGTAATTTGCCAGTTATACCTGTGGTTATGTTTATGATAGGTTGCTTGTTTGGATATATTGATATTCCATACTTCTATCTCTGCTATTATTGTGATGTGATCACTGAGAATTGATGGTGTGGTAAGGTCTTGAATAGAGGCTGTTTTTGATTGCCATGTTGCTTGTGGGCTCATCCATATTTGATTGATTCTGCTGCTAATTTCTCCTCTGTTTCAAGTATATTCTCTCTTTGTTGAGTTATGCGTTCTATATATGTCTTCCAAGTTGTTGTCCAAGACGACTTATATTTGTTTTCCTGAAGGATTGTGTTTCTTAAATATCTTTGTACTGTTGTGCTTATCGATTGCTGGATTGGGAACTCCATTCATGTTCCCCACTATCAAGAGGTGCCATCCTTTTTCTGTTGCTTCTTTGACCATTTATTTAAAGTGTTAAGTACCATTTGCTTTTCTCCTTCCATATCTTGTACAGGGAAATATACTCCAATTATTCTCATTTTTTCTTTGTGTGGGAAGGCCAGGTCAGTTGTGATGAGTCTTCCTGCAAGTGTTTTATAGTTGTATATTCTGTATGCGATATTCTTGTTGAACATTATATTTAGTCCTTGTCTGCTGGTTTGTGCTTTTTTGTATGTCCATATAATTTGGAATTTCTTGTGTTACCAATGTTTGGATTGTTGGTGTGAGCCATTTGTCTCTGTAGTGACTATAATATCCCAGTCTGCTGCATCACACAAGTTGAACCATGTTTCATGTTTATGTGTCTCTACTAGGTCTTGAATGTTATGTTGCAACTTTCCATATTAGTTTATGTTCTCTATGTGTTGTTGTATTTGTTGTTGTGCTAGGTGTTATGTTATTTGTATCTGAAGTATAATCTGAAGTTATTACTGGATTGTTTGTTTTTTCTGTTTGTTTTTCTGTTGAATTATATAAGTTTGTTGTTTGGTTATTTCTAAGTTACTTGATTCTTTTGTTGATATGGTACTTTGATTACTACCCATTATTGTTTATGTGAGAGGGAGGGTGTACTGCCTGAGATGGAGTTGAGTATGGTGTTGTACATTTGATCCATGTGTTTGTCGAGTTTTTACATGGATGACTGAATATGCTGTTGTTGGGTACAAATATCTTGAGTACTGTTTTGGAGTGATATATCTGTTACTGAGACTACTTCTGTATCCAAAAAGAAGGTATCTTCGTCCATTTGTTTGGTGTAATCTTCATCATATATTTCTAGATTAACTATGCGTTCCTCTAAGTCCACTATGTCTTCTTTGATTTCTTGTATCTCTCGCTTGATTGTTTTGAAAATGTGTAGTACTTCTGCCATGGTTGATTGAGGGGGTTGGTGCTATGTTTCATCTTCTTTGGATAGTCTTGCTACTGCTGCATAGGAGCCTGGCCTGGCCTTCCTTTGATTGTTGTATGTGGTTGCCCTTCACCTTATAGTTTCAGTACGTGCTGGCCTGAACCTGTTGTATAGTTTACTAAATCTGTTAGCTTGTTCTGTATTATACTAATTCCAGTGTATCCATCTTTCTTTGATTGAACATTGGGTGACTAAGTGTATTGCATTTCCACAAATAGTACAAAGTTTTATATCGATTGGTTTCCATTTTGCTTGGATTTCTTCAAGGAGAATGTTATGTGTTGTTGCTGCTTTTAGGTCTTCTTGATTCATGAAACCAATGATTGCAAACCACTTGTGCCTGTATGACATGTGCCTAAAAATGTAATATATCTTGGCCCTAGTTTGTTCACAAGTAAGTCTGAGATCAAAAGCTGTAGTGTTGGAGATAGGTTTGTTAATTTGACTGTGATATTTCCACATGCTTTCATTTGATCCATGTCCTATTGTACGTCAAAAATTCTGACTGAGTCTGAGCGTAAAAGAATACTACATTTGGCAACTAGGTCTTCTTTTACCTGTTTGTCTGTGTAGGTGATGACTGCTGATTGTCACATTTGCTGTATAGACATGTCGATGTTGGTGATCTCTCCAAATTTGGAAAAGATCTGTTGTACCTTTATGAATTTTGTGTCCAGGGAAATGTCCCATACTCTGATACTGTTTTCTTTATTTGGTCTAGGGGATGTGAAAGCCATATGTTCAAGATGAGCCCCATCTATTTCAAGTAAGATAGTGTTGTATACTTCTTCTGCAATATGGTGATCACTAAAAATGATAATGATGTGTTCCTCTTCTCCTTTTCCTTCACTGTGGGTAAAGAAAAGAC
Source organism: Acaulospora colombiana (assembly GCA_910592055.1). Lineage (NCBI taxonomy): Eukaryota > Fungi > Glomeromycota > Glomeromycetes > Diversisporales > Acaulosporaceae > Acaulospora > Acaulospora colombiana. The sequence continues at coordinate 2,205 of CAJVPT010001405.1, read as the reverse complement.
CAGTGAGTGTGTTCAGGCTTTTTGCGATATGTGCAGTCTTTTGGTTGGTAGTTCTTCCTGGGACTTCTGATGCTTTAATACCTGTCTTGACTCTTTCTCTTCCAAATCTTGTTGTTGGATCGATCGGTGATCTTGATCTGGGTTTGCCTACTCTACCAGCTGATATGTTTCTATGTGAAACTTCATGCCACTGCCCGCTAGATCTGAATCTTGTCTGGCTGCTGTTACCTGATTCCTTCATCTCTATATCTGAGTCATCTATTCTTGCTATTGTGGATGAGGCAGAAGAGTCTTTATTTTGTTTGATTTCTTGAATATTTCTACTCTTATCACTATTGTTCGGTTGAGTATCTTGTGTGATCGTTTCTTCCACTTCATTGCTCCAAGTTGGTTGTTTCTGATTGGTTTTCTTTTCGTTGATGGTTTTTATACCTGTAGTTGAAGCTTGGCTGATATTCTGGTTTCTTTGTTGTTCATTTCTAGTGTTTTCTGTGAAGGTTTCTCTCTTTTTTCCTTTGTTTTTTGGGTTCGACTTTGTTGTCTCTGTATGGGTTTCTTTGCATAGCAATCTTGTGTTACCTTTCGCTAGGGTGTTCTCATTGTAGTTGAGTCTGCCCTGGGTATATGGGCTTCTTCAGTCTCTAGGAAAACTCATCTTTCCATTCACTTTTCTTCTTATTTCTTAAAATTGCCTAAAAAGGAAATTTTTAAGAAAAAAAGGATCTGCAGGAAAGAGTTTTTTTTCACTCACTATTTGGTATTGTAATAAAACATTAATACATATAGACTAACTATAATTATAGAACTATTTTATAATTATTTTTTAATTGGGCTACAATAATTAAAACTATTTTATTATTATATAAATAAATTTAATTATATTATCTTATATACTTTCATAACTTATTACTAAAAAAACTTGACTTTTTTACTATCTATATTTGTATTACTTTTCCAAAACTCTTATTTTTAAAAGTATTGGATCTATAATACAAAACTTCTTTCACTTGTTCCTTTCTTATTTCACTATGTATTTTTTTTTATAGTTCTTATAGTATATCTAAGAATATCTATATAAAGTCTTTGATTATATCTTACTTTACTATTCTTTTATAGTACTTATTATAATATATCTATATAATAATCATATAAAATCTGTAATATAAGAATATTATGTTATCTATTTTTTAAAGTATTATATTTCAAATTAATATGTCTAAGCTCCACTAATTCTCTTTACAATATATTAAATCTTTATCTGCTTATCAAAACTAAAGAAAACTTGTTAAATAATAAAGTTTTTTTTTTTTAATCAGATGACTTACACCTTATTTATTAGATATTATTTATGAGTATGTATAAATTTATTTTATACAAATTTAACTCTCTAGCTATCTAATTAAACTCATTAAGGATAGTTCTATTATATTATTTATTGCCAAGTACTAGTATATACTTAACTAATCTGCTAAGGTTCTACCTGTTTCATAAAAATTTGTTTTGAAAGAGTATGTTATATTCTAATTGATTCAGTGTTGACTAAAGTGTTTTATAATTTTGTTGATTCTTGGGATGTATAATTTGTATGCAGTAGTTCATCTATCTAGTGTTTTCCATTTTTTTTATCTTTTTTGATTATGTTTTGACTTGATTCCCACTATAAAAAAAGTTAACATCACAGTTTCTATTTGTTCTAAAGGATGGTCAGGAATTTGTTGATGATATTTCAATTATTTTTTTTTAGTTTTCTAATATTACATGTTCCTTTATTGTTTTTAGAAGATCTTTTATTAATGCCTCCCTTGTAATATAGTTTGGAGTCCATTTGCTTTCAATTTTTTTTAGTTTGTTGTTTAGTATTTTTTTTGGAATTTGTTGTTTTCTATTACTAATTTCCTTATTGATTATCTGAAATAATGTTTTGAAGATGTTTATATTATTGCTTTTACATATTATGGTCTGAATGTTGGTTTCGATGTGTTGACAATTAATGCAGTTGTTGTTTTTATATATTGTTGCTGCCCTTTTATAAAGCTTGCCTTTAGTTGACAATTCTAAGTTCCATAGTTTTAGTCTGAAGAATCTGGTATTATAGTCAAGTCTATTAGTTATACCAGTTATTATTTAAAACAAGGATTTGTGGATCATTGATTTTGCCCATACTATACTTTATAGTATATTACTATTTGTTGAGATTAAGTTGCA
>CAJVPT010001404.1:0-21612 GCA_910592055.1 Acaulospora colombiana | reverse complement strand
AAATTTTTTATTAAAATAAAGTTAGATTAATTTAAACATATTTAATTTAATTTAGTTAAATTAAAGCAGCTATAGTGAAACATACTTTGAAACAGATTCAAAATGTACCAAATCGGTTTCAAGTTGTTTTTGCATCGAATCTAAATCAGATTCAATTTCGATTCAAATTCGGATTCAAATTCGGATTTGGATCAGATCGAATCAAATCAAAATTGGATTCAAATCGGATCAGATCAAACTGTTAAGGTTTCGAATCAGATCAGATTGATTTAAAATGAATTAAATCCATATCCGATTTGTATTTATAAAAATTAGATCAGATCGAATCTAGTTAAAATCTGATCTGATTCAATCCATTGTAATCACTATTCAATAATATGTTGGTAGCCTATTTTATATTTATCCACATTAATATATATGACTTATGATGGATCCCATGTTCTTATAGAGCTAAGAAAATATATTTAGACATGAGAGGTGACCAATAGGAGCTTGTTTATCAATATTTTATAACATGTTTTATATTATCCAATCAGAATCAGTGAGATTTGTGCTATCCAAAATTTTAGGAACAAGCTGGAATAGACAAAATTTCCAGAAAGCTATGAAAAAAGTAGCCTTAAGAGACCACAACACCAGTCAAAGGATAGAAAAATAAATCCTTTAACTGAAATATAACCTCTATTATCTTCACCATAGTTGAGAAATAAGAGGTACTTCACAGTTGGTCCTTTTCCCTTTAAGAACTTTCTTGCTATTAATAGTAAAGATGGAAGCTGAACTTTGTAGACCACAAAAGTTCAGTTTGTTCAAAGAAGATTGTAAATAAGATATAGGAAAGATAAGTGAGTTCCAAAGATGCTCTTTAGATTAGTTTAAAAAAAATAGTAAGACTCTTTTAACAAAAAAGTATCAAAACTTCTTGCAAATAGATTTTTTGTATGTAATCAGAAAATCAGCAGAAAGAATATTGATCTTCCTTATTAATCTTGTATAGTTTTGTTTATAGTTATGATCTAGCTTAAAAGATAGAATTATAGTAGTTGAATAAATAGTATAACTATCAAAACAGAACCAACATATGCTGAGAAACATCACAGCTATCTTGTTATAACAGCACATGACTACTTCCTTCTTTTCATTTTTCTTTTTAATTTTAATAACATCCGCATGCTCAATAAGATGTGGGCTTCTTTGAAAAAAAAGGGCAATAAGCCTCAAAGTAGCTTTAGCTTATCAAATTCTTTATTAATCTCCAAATATACACCCCTGTACATGCACATTGCGCAATTGTATAAATGAAATTTGGAACTTAATAAAGATTAGGCATGAGCCCGTTTAACAAAAAAAAAAAAAAAAACAAAATAGTATAACTATCAGATTTAAATCTGAGGATCATATGGAAATGAACACAAATACTATAGATTCTTTCTTAATTTTTCTTGTACTAATAAATCCCTTTATTGGTCCCTTTGTTTCAAAAAAAGGTTACACTATTATGAAGTAAGTTTGTTCTTATCAAAGTTTTACTTAAAAAATAGAAGTAGTTTATCTATATCATATATATAATATCTACTATATTCAAATAAACATGATTGTACTAGCACTAAAAAAAAAAAAAAAACTAAAAATTATTTTTTAAAAGATTTCAGATAAAATTTTTAAAACAATTGTTATATATTTTTTATTTTATTATTAAAAAGTTTTATATTTTAAATTTAAAATTTAAAAAAATTTTTAATATTAAAATTTTATATATAGTATTTTAATTTTTTAAATTTTTTTTTGTTTAACTAGTTCAACTGACAAGATGAATCTTTATTGAGAAATCAGTAGTATATTTTTAGATTATATGAATAATTTATATAACCTTATTTTTAACTATCTATCCTAACTAAGTCCACTAATTTTACTACATAGTGATACCATTTTCATCAATTGCCCTACTTCTATACCCTTTATTTACTATAAAATAATATTTACATATGACATAATTACATGGTAAATGTATTACAAAATATGTACAAACTAGTCTAATAAAGGAGGGCATACGATACTTTCTTAATTTTTCCTAGAACAATTTTTAGAAGTAATCTAGTTATAAAACCATTGTAATTCTCTATCCTGTACTATAGATTTTAAATATTTCAGAGTGGTTCACAAATTTCTTCTCCCATCAAGGTTTACCGATAAATTACTCTAGGCAAAGAGCATATGTAGTTAAATATCCTACCGGCTGACTGTTTACTTCATTAATACATTAAAAATTAGTAAAATACTTTTGTACTTGTTATAGAATTCTGAATCCCTTATTGACATGCTTAAACTGTCTTTTATGAGGTCATTGAGTAACACTAATGATAGCTTTAAAATAGTCTTGAAACCATGTATGGTTAAACCAAAAGAACTATTGGATGGTACATAATTGTTTATATCAATTATTATATCATTTTTGGTGATTACCCAGTAGTTGCCAGATTTGTTACTTATTCTCTCGATCATTTTTTGAACTTCCCTTTTTATGAGATTATCATGATCAGCTATAATGATGTGTCTTGAGATACCTGATCCTGGATTGTTCAAGGTGATAGTATACTTGTTGTCAAGGACGATGACCTTTCATTTCACTTTTTTGTAAGATTGTTCAGGTCTTTCTATCTCCATAGTTTTATGTTTGTAAATGTTATTGCAGTGTTTTTTTGTTTGGTGTGGCTAGTAAAGCTTTCACTGTAAACAGTATATGTATACATTTTTACAAGTAGAGGTTGTTTTGGTAAAGGTTATTTACTTGCTGGTCTACCTGGTTTCTTTTTCTCTTGAAGTTTTTCTTTTTGAGAACGTCTTCTTATCTTCTTTTTAGATGAGCCTGGGTTAAGTTGAGGAGAAAGAACTTGATATTTAGAGTTACTAAAATAGACAGAAGAGACTCTTCCAATCCATTTAGAAAAGAGTTTCTTAATTTGAGACAACTGTTCAGTTGAACTAAAATATTTGAACACAGCACCATAGGGAAAGCTAATTTCTATTGTGATATTAACGATATTGTTGTTGTATTGGTTTGAAATAAAAACTTTTATCTCTTGCTGTTTTTGAAAAAATTCCTTATAAGGAAATTATTTTATTAAAAAGTGGTCAACGGGAAAGAGTTTTGATATAGTATTTTAATTTAAAAAATTTTCAATATCAAAATTTTATATATTTTAAATAAAAATTAATATAATTTATATTTTTATAATTGAATTCAATATCTTTATAATCTAAAGTTAACTTGATTTATATTTTTACTTTTGTCTTTATCAACTATTTTAGGAACTCATCTTTAGTTATAATCCTTTTACTATTGCAAAGCAAAGAGATTGTTAGGAATTTAACTTTTTGAACAATAAAAGATACTTACTAGTAAAATTACTTTAATTAGATATAACTGCTAAAAAATATTAGGAGTTACACAAGGACCTGTGGGTCTATAACACAGTGGTAGTATTCCCAGGTCACAATCACAAGGTCTATAGTTCAATATTACATGAGGGCCATGTGAAAGATTTAAGGAATGGAAAAACTGCCTATGATACAAAACACAATTAGGTTTAAGAAAACATCAATCATCTCCATTCCGGTTTCATACAAACAGGGTTTTTCCACTTCCGGTTCTAAGTAGGTTTTTCTCCCTATAAAAGGCACAATCTATATGGCTGAACACAAACAAATCTGGGAAAGGTATCAAAACTGGCAACAGCGTCATGTCCATCAGAACCATTTGAAAGGTGTACTTCTCCTTTCACGAAACTAGCAAGTCAAGCCTGGCAAGTTAGTTGGGAGAAATCTGGAAGGATTGAAGATCCAAAAATAGGGGTGTCTAGGTTTCCTAGATAGGTAGTAGTAGAAATTTAATCTGACCAGATATTTCCAGGTAACAAGCCATCCGGTGAATCCTTTAAAAGTAAGGTTCTAGGAATGTTTGTCAATATAAATGATATAAATATATATTCCCTACAAATTAAATTTGTAAATTACTATATCAAGTTAATAAATGAGGCTGAGCTTCCATTTCACAAAAAAATTAGAAGTTACACAATATAATTGAAAGAACCTGGAGTTAAAAATAGATTACTAATGAGAGAGATAAGAACAAAAGTCAAATATATACTTATTTATCAAAAGTATTTAACTATATATTAATCATCAAGATTTTTAAAATTTAAAGATAATTTTATTTTTACTATTATTAAAGAATTTACTAAATAACTTTTAATAAAATTTATATTAATGTATTTACAAAAGTCTGAATTTTTTATTAATACTATTATTAATATTTTGTTGAATTTTTATTATTATCTATTACAGCTTGAATTTTTCTTAATATATTTTCTACTAAATTTTTAAATTTTCTAATTCAATTTGATTTTATTTTTCTTTTAAAATAATCATTAATTCTATAAGATTTTTTTGATGGGAATTATGTTTATAAACTTTTTTTTTCTAAAATATCCCATAAATGTTTAATTAAATTAAGTTCTGGTAATTATACAGATTAAGAAATATTTGTTATTGAATTATTTTCGAACATTGTTTAACTATTTTTGTCTAATGAATTGAAATATATGTTGAAAAATATATTCTAAATTATTATTTATTTTATAAATAAAAGGTAAAAGACTATTTTCTAAAACTTTAATATATATAAATCCAGTAATTTTATCAAATATAAATTATTTTAAAATAATAAAAAACAAGATTTATCACTTCAAATTATTGTATTTCATTTTAAATCTCAATTTTTTCTAGTACAACAATATTTTAATCTTTTTTTATAATTTTTTTTAAATACTAAAGGTTTTCTTTATTCAACTTGATTATAAAATTCTTTATTATATAAAATACATTGAATAGTATAGCCTCATTCTTTCCATTTATCATCTGATCACATACAAAAAAGATATTCACAAGAAGTTTTATACTTCTTCACTAATATAGTTTTATTACTTTCTTTAAACCAACTTGAATAAAACTTCAAGAGTCATTCCTATGTTCTTTTTCTCTTGTTATTACTTTTTTTTGAACAAAAACTTGACTGCTAGTAATCAAAAAGTTAAGCAACACCCTTCTTATCAATAGCAAGAAAGTTCTGAAAAGAAGAAAAACTAATATACAGTTGTCTTATATTGTAGAAAAACAATATAGAGTGTTGTTTGTAACTGAAAACTCCTTTTCTACTTTCTTTGTCATTTGGCCACTCTAATAGTGCTTATTTCTAAGTTTTTCTAAGGAATTTTGCCTATCACAGTTTGACCTTGAATTTTGAGTAGCACAAAGTTTCTCATACTATAATTGAACAGAAATTTTATATTAGTAAAAGATATAAATAAGCTCCTATTGATCACTTCATGTGTTCTAATGTATTTTTTTAAATTCATAAAAACTTGAGATTTACTATAAGTCATTGTTATCTGGTGTGGATAGATAAGAACACTATAAACTTCTATATTCTTAGTTAAGTAAAAAAGAAAGATCATACCCTTCCTTCTCCTCTATCAAAAAAAAAAAAATGAAGACAAGGCTCAAAGAAATATAGAACAAAGATAACATCTTAAAAATGTTATATTTATTCTTTATTAGTATGAATATTGAAAGATAAGAGAGATTTTAGAATCATTCGTATCTAATTATTAATACCAATATGCAATTAAATGACCCAAATAATTGAAGAATATGCTATAGTAAGACATTAGACAATGGTTCAATCTCTACAAATGGTAGTATTTTGGGAAAAACAGTATAATATTTATCAAATATAACAAGGTACATGCTGGAAATATCAAAATTTTTCTTTCTAAACTGGAGTTATTGCAATGATAAAGAAGAAAAGATTGTTGAATGATGGATCCTTAACTATCTCAGTACCCATTCACCTTTTTCTATATTCTAGAGCCCTCCAAAATCTCCAACTTATCATCACCTAGAAGAATATCAATAGAAAATCACATACTGAATAGGATATAGAAGGAAAAGATAAAGAACTAATAGACAAGGATCACAATATAGAGTTATTGAAAGTAACAAAGAAATAGGTACTATAACTTAAACTGATAAAGTTCTCAAAGAATAACTAGCTTATGGTATCAATATTATATAGTAGTATATTTTCAAGTTACCCATAATTAAACTATTTCCTTTCTTCCTTTTGGTACCTTTTTTGTAATGCAGAATCTTCACTCCTGTTTAAATTTGTATAGTTTTATCTTCATTTTTCTTCTCTAAATAAAGATAGTAGAGTAGGATATTGAATACAATAGTAAAACAAACCAGATTATCTAAAGTAGATATAGATTTAAATACAATTCCTCCTAATCCTCTTCTCTAAGGAATCAAAATTTATATTAGCACTAGTGATCTTTATACTAGTTTCACTGGTTTCAATAGGGTAGCAATAGCCACAAGATGAATTTTCATTCTATTGTTTTACTTTATTTGAGAAGTAGATCAGATGTATAAGTTAAGAATTTCCTCTTATTTTAGTATATCAATTAAATTAATAAAGTATGACTTTGCTGTGTTAAAAAAAAAAATGTTAAATAGTATAAAATTATTAATTATTGATTATATTTTCTGTTATTTCATTCAAAGATTGTTATCAATTTTCTTTTATAGTTTTTATAAGATGTCTAATATATCTTTTTATTAATTTATATAGTCTATTAGATCTAAAAATAACACTAGTTTATTAATTTGTCTTATATATTTCAATAATATCATAAATAGTTGTTTTTGAATAATTAAGAATATCTTTAATATTACACTAACTATAACCATTTTTTTACAGGCCAATAATTTTTTCTATACTCAAAATTGATAAGTTTGCAAGTTTTAGATATTAATTTTTTTTATTTTTGAATATAGAAAGTTTGTGACTACATAAAAAAAAATTTTTAATATATTTTTATATTTTAAATTTAGAGTTATTTACAGATAAAGTTTGGTTCTTAAAGTAGTAATCTTTATATAATTAAATACTTTTGTCAGATGAGTATACCTCACTAGGAAATATTAAAATTTTTAAATTAATAATTATAAAAAAACTATTTAAAATTGTTCTTCATTATCTAAATTATTAATTTATAATATTTTTTGACTTTTGCTTTTATTAAAATAAAGAGCTATAAATTTTGTCTCTCAAAAAAAAAAACATAAATAATTTGTGAAATTTTATAAGCTAAATACTTTACTTTAATAACCCATTATTACTTGAAATTTATCAAAAATTATTGTTTTATACAACTGAATACAAAATTAATATCAAAAAAAAGGAAATAATAAATAAATACTAAATTCAAGTAAACAATAAGTATCTTAAATAATTACAAAAAAATAATAAAAATTATAGATAGATAAGTTCTTCATATAGTTAAGAAAAGAAAAAATATTCTAGAAAAATTGTTTTAATAAAAGAAAGTTTTAGTAGAGATTTTTTGAAAAATATAAAACAATTTAATTTTTTTTTTTTTTTTTTGCCTTCTGTCAGATTAGTTATATATGCTTTATTAAATATTTGTAAGCTATATATATAATATGAGATGTTAAAGCTAATTCTTTAACTAACTCATTTTTCTTGATTGTTTTACCTTTCTAAGTGCAACTTTGGGAGTAATTTATCACTCTATTAGGAGTTCAAATAAATATCCTAACTTCTAACATCATTGCCTGTAGATCACTACTGCAAATCACTCTTTTGAGTTCTGACAGAGATTAAAACCCAACCATTTCATCTAATACTTTACTTCATCTCGCAGGACCTGTTTGAGCATTGTATTTTTTATTTTTTTTTCCTTTAATGATACTTGATATAACTGATTTCCTGGTACCTTGGCCCTGTTTCTTTGTCTCTGTAGATATATCAGCCTTTTGATCTTATTACCTCTGTTGATTCCTAATATCTATTCCTACCTTATCACCTTTTCACATCTAACATTCCAAATTTTCTTTTTGAAGTGGTTATGTGTTTTTTTCTGTATCTTAATTATTCACTTTATTGCTTCTTTACTGGTTCTCTTTCCATAGCACTTCAAGTCTGCTATCTTATTCATTAGGTCTTTTTCAATCAATCCCATGCAGAAATTAAGTATATCCTGATCAGTGTTTGATATTCTTTTCATCAATTGAGCTATTTTTTTATCTATTTCTTCTCTTTCCATTTTGCTATAAACTGCCAGACTTATCTCTTTTTCTTCTAACTCTTTTTTCCTATCTATCAAAAGTTTATTGAAACCTTGCATCATATCTTTCATACCCTTCTGTCAGATTTCTTGCCACTAAGTTTTATATGCTGGACATTCTAGCAAGTGTTCTATTGTTTCTTCTTGTTGTCTATATGTGAGACATTTTACTTGTTATATAAGTCTGGTTTTTTTGTAGCTAGCTTTGTTAATATGGGTAGCTCATCACTGGTTATCTTAACAAGAAAGCTTTTTCTTTGTGATCCTTTAAAGGAGGTATCCCATATGTACCCATTATTTATTTGTTCCTAAACTAGGTCCTATGTGTATCTGTGCTGGTCTTGGATTTGATGACCCCACATTTTGTCTATTTTATTTTTGGGTTGTCTATTGGTGTATTATTATTTTAACATTGGTTTTTTTAACAAACTGCTTTATTGAAGCATCTAGCACTATATCTTGCCATTTGATTTCAGTAATAATCTTAGGGAATCCAGATTTTGCCATTTTATTATTGGGAACTTTAATGCTTCTTTGACTAAAATGTCTGTTTCCTCATTATATTGAATATTTGAATGTGATTTAACCTTGATAAGATTTAAATCTAATTCTTTTTTCTTTACCAGGCTCAATATTTGTACCCACAAGAACCAATTTTGTTATTTTAGCCATCTTTTGTGGGTTTTTTTGGGATCCTCCCTTTCTATAGTTTTCCATTTGAAGATATAGGCTTGACTATCAGTGTGGATCTTGACCTTGCTATTAACTGGTACTACTAGTAGTATAGTGACTATCGCTACTAGTTCTGCTCTTGTAGATAAAGGTCAATCAGCTACCTTTGTTTGAAACTTGCTTTCTCTTCTTGTTTTTTCTAATTTGTATCTATGCTACACCTATCTTCATATTTTCATTTCCATGATTGACAAGGAATCCATTAAAGTAAAAGGTCATTGTGTTATTGCTATTATCCCCCTTGTTATACCTGAGTATTTCAATCAGATAGGTTTGATATATGCCTTCTTTAATATTTTCTTTAATGAGTTTCTTTTCCTAGTTTTCGATCACTACTTCTTTTAGTTACCTTCTATCATATTGTGTAGTCACTGAATTTATATAAATTGTTCTATTTATTAATTCCTCTAGTACTACCTTGGAATAAGGGATTTCTAAAAGTTGAGCTTTCCTTGTAGATTTTCTAGTATTAAGATAAGGAACCATATATGTTTGTTTTATGTTTGATTCTATTGTGCATTAGTTTTTAGTCTTGATTCCTTCTGGATAGCCCTGACATCATATTAGATTTGATCTTAAGTTTTTTTTGGAACTGTCACATTTGAAATGATCTATTTTAATATATCTTTTATTATTATTTAGAATCAATTTTTCCCAAACAAATTGTTGTTACTAATTATTGCTCCTGGTGATCACCCAAAGTTTTTGTTTTTTATCAAGATTAAGATTGTGTACTGGATATTCTAGACTTCACTTTAACCAATCTTTTTTTCAAATTCTTGTGAGCTGTCCTAGTTTGTTTCCTCATATTTCCCTTGTTATTAATAAGTACTATTCTGGAATAGGTCCCTTACTTGTCTTCTATAAGAGTTGGAGTATTTGTCAGTCCAATACTTCTCTAGTTTTATAGTTGATAAGCTGATCTATGTATATCAACTTATTGTATTTGAGTAATAGAATGGCTTTACTGTATTCTTTTGTTGTCAGATGATCTTTAATTAGACTATTTCCAGTATTTCAATTAAAGACATCATTCTATTTCCAGTTATAGAAAGTTACCACTATATCTTTGATCAGTTTCTATACTTATAATATGAAATTGCTTCTTCCTGGAAGATAATTTAGTGAGTTATATATGAGCAGGTTAAGAGATTTCCAGTACTTAATCTGTGATTGCTTTAATCTAATGATTGTTGTAATTCTGGCTAGTCCTAAGTCATTTAACCTATTACACAATTCTATTATCTGACTTTCTTTTTGCAATATCCAAACACTCTTTAAATTGTATGTTGTATTACATTATTAGATATGGATCAACATAATGTAGCCTTATTTTTGAACAGTTTTCTATATACCATTGTCAAGACATTACATATTTACCAAGATAGTACACTATGTTGCATTCTGAATTCGATTCTAGATATTAAGACTCTGTTCAGAATATAAAGTGCTTGTTTGTCAGTTAACTTTTTGTTCTTTAGGGACTTGATAACTATGTTGATTTCTTTAAGCATTCATTCTTTGAGTTAATAGCAGATTTCTAGTTATCTATCCAGATTCCTAGGAATCTTATCTGTTCAGCTCTATCCAATTCTCTAACTACTTCTTTGTCGACCCCACTTGGACCTCTTCTGAATATTGATTGGGATTGTTAATAATAATTAATACTGATTTGCTACTATTAATCTGTGAGTTATTTGCCCTATAAAAGATTCTTGCTTCTTCCAGAATCTTTTCCATATTTTCTTTGGATCTTGCTATCTATGTTGTATCATCCATGAATGCGATAGCTGCATGCCTTGACTCTAGCTTTCTTTCAGTATTTCCCTTTAACTCTGGATCCCAAGCTACTAACATTTTATAGCCTTTTGTTTCATCATTTTGAATCTTGCATAATAAAGGATTATAGAATATCCTTCACATTAGTGGTGAGATGGTTTCCCTTTGATCAATCCCATCTCCTGCTGTGATTACTTCAGTTAGATTCTTCTCAAATATAATCCTAAATTCTTGATTTCGAAATAGACTTATTATAATTTGGATAAAGCCTTCTGATATCTTTATTTTATTTATTGCCTTGACTAATATATTCAGACTAATAGTATTATATGCTTTTGTTATATCTTGGAAAAATATTCATAACTTCTTTTTATTTTCTCTAGCTTCCTTACAAATATTATTGAGAATTTGAATCAGTTCTGCTGTACTTTTTTCTAGTAATCCTGCATAATTAGATTTTCTCAGTATATTGTTAGTCTTGTAAATATTTCTCAATCTATTTGTGAGGATTTTGGTGAAGCATTTTCATGTGACTTCCAGCAATACTATTGGTCTGATATTGAGAAGTTCACATCCCCATGGTTTTGGTTTTGCTATGGAATATATATAACTTTGCTTCTATCCTATCGGAGTAACTTCTCACTTTAAAAAGCAGTTAAGCATCTTTCTAAGATATTCTTTTCCCTCTTGACTCAGTTTTTTTAGTATTTCATAACTGATTTGTGATCTTCCTGGGGCTTTATTATTGGAAAGTTCTTGAAGTGTTTCATGTAGTTCTTCTTGGAAGATTGGCTCCAGTGGGTCTTTATACCATCCTTTATTAATATAGCCTTTAGGATTGTATTATTCTTTTCAATCTTCTGTAAGGCTGTCAAAATTGGCATTTCATTTTTTGAATGCCTCATGATGATATCTTCTTATTTCTCTTTCAATTTTTCCCTTCTTAATAATTATATATTCCTTTTCTCCATCTTTAACCTTGATCCTATTCAGAGTTATTTTGAATCACTCTCTGTCAGTTAAGGAGTTTACCATTTTCCTTTGATTGCTACGTAAGTCATCACATCTTTGTTCCAAGGCTTTTTTAATAGCATCCCTTGTCTTTTTTGCCTCTGTATTTTGACAAGCGAGTTTTGAGCCTTCTATTGCATCCTATATATCCTTTTTTAATAGTTTTCATAGAATTTGGAAAATGTTATATTAAATACAATAGTTTTCGATCTGATGATTAGGGCTGAAGGTAGTATTGTGTTTCTTAATTGCCTTGCTAAGGGCCTACAATTTGATTGGATCATGTGTACTTTCTGCCTTCTTAAAGAGTGTGAATAGTTGAAGGGCCCTCTGATACTTGATAAATTCTGGTCCATGCTATAATGTTTTTCTTTGGAAGCTGATAGCTTCTTGGTCATATGCTTATTATATGCTGCCCTGTATATTTGTTCTTCGAAAGTCTTTCAGATCTTGTTTGCATGAGCTTCTCTTTTACTATTCTCTGGTTCATCTTCAAACAATGGATCCATTGTCATTCCGAGTTTATGATTTAGGCTTTTACTGAATGCCTTCCACTGCTCAGATGTTGATTCCTTTATATCAATTCTTTGTTCACTCTTTGTGGGAGGCTTGTTTTTACTATCTCTTGTAAAGAGATTGGCATTATGCATTGTTAATATTAGCATAGTATAATCACTTTCTATTGTTTCGTCCATATTTTGATTGTCAAATCTAAGTATTGAATAGTTTGTAAGGCTTTGAGATATCCATATATAATCAATCTGACTATTGCTAGTAGCATCCCATCTTGTTGGAGTTTTATCTTTTCCTTCCCATATAGCCTGTATGTCTAGAAAGGACCCATTTATCTAAAAAGTTGAATAGTAGTATTTCCGGGCACCAAGATGGTTTAAATTTAACTCTAGATATTGATACCCTGTTTTTTGCAGGGTTGTATGCTATATTAAAGTCTCCCATTACTATTATATGAAAATCTTGTCTATTCTTTTCTTTAATGAAGCTTTGTACCCTCTTCTGTACCTTTATACTTTGTTGTTTGTTTGAGGGGATATAGATCTGGATGATACATATCTTGTTCCATTTCATGAGCATATTAACTACTATCATGTATTCTTTTGTCTCTTCTATTGAAGCTACTTTTCTTTTCAGATTATTTTTTATCAAAAGACTAACTCCTGCACCATATGGAATATCTTTATTGATACTATGAAAATGTTTGAAGGTTGTCTGCTTCTAGAAGGCCCATTTTGCCTTTGCATTGATTAGTTTTGTTTTACATAGCCCCATTATTCCAATATCTTGTTCCTGTATTTCTTTTATAAGATTATACTGGTTTGTACTATTAGTAATGCCTCTAATATTGTGTATTCCTATTCTAATTACTCTTTTTTGTATATCTTTCTCTTTTGTTTTTTTTATCTGTTGATCCTCTCTGTTTTTCTCTAGGAATTTATCTTTTTCTATTTGCAGAAAAATATTAAGATCTTAATTACTTTGCTACCACCTACTATTGTTCTTCTCTATTTATCATGTTTTACCCTTGTTTTGTATTTTTGACTTGGAAATGATGGGCTGACATTCCTTCTCTTTCTGTGGTTGAACTGGTGTGCTCTTTTAGGAGTAGTGGACCCTCCTTTTGAGTGGATCTTTTTCTAGTTTGTCTAGTCATTTGCTAAGCTTCTCTAATATTTTGCTCAACTGGGCTACCTTTGATTCTTGCTTTACAGTTGATCTTTGGCTTCTTGTTTCCCATCTTGTTGTTTGCCTTTGATGTTGCCTAGTGTTTAAAGCTTTATCATTTGTTTCTGAGGAATATTGTAAAGCCTGGTATAGAACTTGATTCTCTTCCTGATGTCTTTGCCTTCCTAGTGGCTCCCTATTGCTACCAGTTACTAGTGGTATAGACCTTATTGTGCTTCTTCTATTATTTTCTGACCAGCTTTTGTTTCTTATAAGTTTTACTATTGGTATAGCTTCTTTTTCAGTTGCTATAATATCATTATTACTTTCTTTATCTCCACTTACTCTATTTTGGCTTTTGCAATCTTGTTTCCTTGCTTCTTTAATCATTATATGTGTATTGTCTGATCTAGTCAGATTAGTTGACACCTTGCAATAATAATGATTCTTTGCACTCCATCCTAGCCCTTGATTATCAATCTTTATTTGGTGCTGAAGTGTCTCTCTTAGATCTTTTTCATTTTCAAAGTACACTACTGCATAGTTTTTGATACTAAGGTGATCTTGTTTTTTAGTATAGAAAAGACCTTAGTCTTTGTATGGTGTAAGGCTTTGTCTATAGATTCTATAGATAATTCATCAACTCCATAAAGTCTTAAAGAGTATTTTTTTCTCTCTTTTAGAATCTGAGTAATTTCTTAATCATTTTGTTCCTTGTGAGCTATCACGGACTGTACTTGAGTAAATTTTATCTTGATCATCCATTCCTTGTCCAAGTTGATATATTCTTGGTAAGCATAAAGGTAAACTTTGAACTGTTTTTAATGGAAGGATGTTCTATATTCATAGATATTAATAATCTCTTCAAATTCTTTCATTGTTTGTCTAATTATACATTTGCCAAGCTTGTAATTTGTATCTACCAATGTAATATATTTTGATCTATTTTTAACGGATGAAAAGCTTTTTGGCTTGAAGAACTTTTTGTTCTAAGTATATCTTTGAAAGGCTGGTCATGTGCTTACATCTTTGTTCATTTTTCTAAGTGTAAAGTTCTTAGCTTCTTTTTTGTTGATAGTCTCCAGACATCTTGCTTCATCTTCTTCTTCATCAAAGCTGAATGTGATTCAATAGTTGCCATTAATAAATTCTGTTTTGAAGGGATTTATTCGCTTAGGTATTTTTAAAGCTCCTTTGAAATATGTAATTCCCTCTTCTCTATTTTCTCCTGGCAATATGGCTTGAAGTACCCCACCTTGATTGATCCTTGTTTTTTAACAAAGAATGGGTTTACTGTTGTTCCTTGAACCCTGTTTCTTGTATTATAAGACATGCTGTCTATAATATAGCTTCTCTGCACTGTTTTTTTTAACACTTCTATTTCTATTTGTTCCACCACTTCTCTATTTTCCATTATGACTTCTTTAATGGAGTGTGCTTCTTCGAGTTCTATAGAAGTTGGTTGAACTTCCATTGAGATACTTTCTATCATGGAAACTTCAATTTGGTTAGAGCTTGATGCTGGTATTACTGACTTGCTTGTTAACATATTATACATCTTTTCTTCTAGTATAGGTGCTTCCAAATCTTCCTTTTTATTTTGCTTTTTTTCCCAAAGAATAAGGATATATTGTCACAGCATATACTCTTTTGCTATCACCAATGGGTCTATCCTTAATAGATTGGCAATAATATTATCTAGTATTGAAAAAACATGAATTGACTCAGCAGGAATATTAGATTGATTAATTGTTGTTAGTCTCAACTCATATTGTATTATTCTTGTTTCCCAGAGTACTTGCTAAGAATCTTGATGAGATGCTATCTTTCCCAATACTTTCAATAACTCCTTTTCTCTTTCTCTAAAATCCTAATTATTGTTTATTCTTTAGTTGACAACAAAACAGTAGGATATAACAAATCAATAAATTAAAACATGTGTAATCAATCAACACATATTATCTAAAGCAAAATCAATAGTTGATCAAAGTCAATTATGTGTTAATAAACAAATACTGAACATGTAAACATATAGAAACCATGTGTTATAGACTCTCTAATATCAATATACAACTTATTGCCATATATATCAAATGGAAAAATAATATATAATAGTATTTATCTAATTATGTAGTTAAAAAGATACTTATATAATAACAATATATATTAATTTTTTTTGTGTATCATATGACAACATGTTAACAAAAGAATAAACAATAATTAAGATCCTAGAGAGAAGGGAAAAGGAGCTATTGAAAGTATTGAAAAGATAGTGTCCAATTAAAATTTCTAGCAAATACTTTGGGAAACAAGAATAATATAGTATAAACTGAGACCAATAGCAACCAATTAACTTCACATTCCTGCTGAATCAATACTAGTTTTCTTGATACTAGATAATATCATTACCAATCTATTAAGGATAGATCCATTGATACTGGCAAAAGAAAATATGTTATTACAATATATTTTCACTTTCTGAGAAAAGGAACAAGACAAAAAAGAAGATTTAGAAGCAATTATGCTAAAAGAAAAGGTGTATAATATGTTAACAAGCAAGCCAGTAATACAAGCATCAAATTCTAACCAAGTTGAAGTTACTATAATAGAAAGCACCCCAATGGAAGTTCAACCAAGCTTTATGGAACTCAAAGAAGCATACTTTATTAAGGAAGTCATAATGGAGAATAAAGCAATAGTAAAACAATTAGAAATAGAAGTGCTAAAAGAAACAGTGCAGGGAAGCTGTATTATAGACAGCATGTCTAATAATATAAGAAACAGGGTTCAAAAAATAACAGTAAATCTATTCTTTGTAAAACAACAGGAACCAATTAAGGTGAGGATACTTCAAGCCATGTTGCCAGGAGAAAATAAAGAAGAGAGAATTACATTTCTCAAAGTAGCTCTAAAAATACCTAAGAGAATGAATCCCTTCAAAATAAAATTTATCAATGGTAACTATTAAATTACATTTGGCTTTGATGAAGAAGAAAATGTAGCAAAATTTTTGGAGATTATTAACAAAAAAGAAGTTGAGAACTTTACATTTAGAAAAATAAATAAAGATGTGAGCACATGAACAGCCTTACAAAGATATGCTCAGAACAAAAAGTTCTTCAAGCCAGAAAGCTTTTCATCAGCCAAAAATAGATCAAAATATATTATATTAATAGATACAAATTACAAGCTTGATAAATACTGTATATGATTAGACAAACAATAGAAGAATTTGAAGAGATTATTAATATTCACGAATATAAACCATCTTTTCATCAAAAATGGTTTAGAGTTTACCTTTATGCTTACTGAGAATATATTAACTTGAACAAGTAATAGGTGATCAAGATAAAATTCAATCAAGTACAGTCTGTAATAGCCCACAAGGAACAAGATAATCAAGAGATTACTCAGATTCTAAAAGAGAGAAAGGGATACTCCTTAAGACTTTATGAAGTTGATGATTTATTTATAAAATCTATAGAAGAATCCTTAAACTATACAAAGGCTAAAACCTTTTTTATACCAAAAAACAAGATTATCTTGGTATTAGAAAACTATATAATAATGTACTTTGAGAATAAAAAAGATATAAGGAAGGATGAAGTGCAAAGAATTATTATTATCACAAGGTATTGGCCAATCTGACTAGGTCAGGCAATATACATATAATGATTAAAAAAGCAAGAGAACAAGATTACAAAAATTGAAATAGAGCAAGTGAAAATAGAAAAAGTAATGAAGATATCATAGTAATCAAAAAAGAAGCTATACTGACAATAAGACTTAGAAAAAACAATAATCAGTCAAAAAAAGAAAAAGTACAATGAGGTCTATATCACCAGTAACTAGTAGCATTGGAGAGTCACTAGGGAGGTAAAGATACCAGAAAGCAAATTAAATCCTATACCAGGCTTCACAATATTCCTTAGAAACAGATGATGAAGTTTTGGATATTAGGTGACATCAAAGGCAAACAATAAGATGGGAAACAAGAAGCCTAAGATTAACTGCAAAACAAGAGTCAGAGATAGCCTAACTGAGCAAAATATTAAAGAAGCTTAGCAAATGATTAGACAAACTAAAGAAAGGTCCACTCAAAAGGAGAGCCAACCACTTCTAAAAAGGGTACACTAGTCCAACCACAGAAAGAGAAAGAATATCAGCCTGCCATTTTCAAACAATAGTAGATGGCAGCAAAGTGATCAAGATCTTGATATTTTCCTACAAATAGAAAAAGATAAATTTTTAGAGAGAAATAGAGAGAATCAATAGATAGAAAAACCAAAAAAGGAAGATATATGGAAAGAGTAATTAGAATAGGGATACACAATATCAGAAATACTATTGATAGTACAAACTAATATAGTCTTATAAAAGAAATATAAGAACAAGGTATTGGAATAATGGGATTATGAAACAAAACTAATCAATACAAAGGCAAAATGAATCTTCCAAAAACAAATAACCTTTAAATATTTTCATAATATCAATAAAGATACTCCATATGATGCAGGAGTTGGTCTCTTGATAAGAAAAGATCTAGAAAGAAAAGTAGCTTCAGTAGAAGAGACAGAAGGATATACTGTATGATAGTAGCTAATATGTTTATGAAATAGAACAAGATATATATAATCTAGATCTATATTCCCTTAGACAAATGACAAAGCATAAAGATGCAGAAAAGAGTACAAAGCTTTATTAAAGAAAAGAACAGACAAGGTTTTTATATAATAGTAATGGAGACTTTAATGCTACATACAACTTTACAAAAGATAGGACATTAATATCTAGAGCTAAATTTAAACCATCTTGATATTCAGAAATACTGCTATTCAACTTTTTAAATGAATGGTCCTTTCTTGATATATAGGCTATATGAGAAGGAAAAAATAAAATTTCAACAAAATGGGATACTATTAGTAGTAGTCAGATTGATTATATATGGATTTTCAAAGTCTTACAAACTATTCAATACTCAGATTTGACAACTAAAGTATAGAAGAAACAACAGAAAATGTTCATACTATGCAAGTACTAACAATGCATAATGACAATCTCTTTACAAGAGATATCAAAAACAAGCTTTCCATAAAGAGTAAACAAAGAATTAATATAAGTAAATCAATACTTAAGTAGTAAAAGGTATTTAATAAAAGTCTAAATCACAAACTCAAAATAATAATAGATCTATTGTTTAAAGAAAAGCCTAAAAAAGGTAAAAAAGAAACTTAAGCAAACAAGATCTGAAAAACATTCAAAAAACAAATATATAGGACAGTACATAACAAGCTTATGATCAAGAAGCTATCTGCTTCTCATGAAAAACATTATAGATATAGGCCAGAATTTATTAAGTATTAGAGAGCCCTTCAGCTATTCACACTCTTTAAGAAGATAGAAAGTACACATGATCCAATTAAATTGCAAGCCCTTAGCATGGTAATTAGGAAACACAATACTATTTTCAGTCCTAATTATCAGATTAAAAACTATTGTATCCAATATAGCATTTTTCAAATTCTATGGAAACTATTAAAAAAGGATATACAGGATGCAATAGAAGACCTAAAACTCACTTGTCAGAATACAGAGGTAAAAAAAAACAAGGGATGCTATCAAAAGAACCTTGGAACAGAGATGCAATGACTTACATAACAATAAAAAAAGAATGGTAAACTCCTTGACTGACAGAAAATAGGTCAAAATAATATTGGATAGGATCAAGGTTAAAAATGAAGAAAAGGAATATATAACTATCAAAAAGAAAAAAATCGAAAGAGAAATAAGGAGATATTATCACGAGGCATTCAAAAAACAAAATATAAATTTTGACAGCCTTACAAAAGATTGAAAAGAAGAATACAATCCTAAAGGCTATATTAAAAAAAAGGTGATACAAAGACCTACTGGAGCCAATTTCCCAAGAAGAACTATATGAAACACTTCAAGAACTTTCCAATAATAAAGCTTTAGGAAGATCACAAATTAGTTATAAAATGCTAAAAAAACTAGATTAAGAAGAAAAATGAATATCTTAGAAAGATGCTTAACTGCTTTCTAAGGTGGGAAGTTACTCCAATAGGATAGAAGCAAAGTTATATATATTCAATAGCAAAGCCAAAACCATGAGAATATGAATTCCTCAATATTAGACCAATAGTGTTGCTGGAGATCATACAAAAATACTTTATTAAAATCCTTACAAATAGATTGAGAAATATTTGCAAGATTGGCAATATCTTGAGAGAACCTAATTATATAGGATTACCAGGAGAAAGTACAGCAGAACTGATTCAAATTCTCAATAACATTTGTGAAGAAACAAGAGAAAATAAAAGAAGTTATGGATACTTTTTCAAGATATAGCAAAAGTATATGACACTATTAGCCTAAATATGTTAATCAAGACAATGAATAGAATCAAGATACCAAAAAGTTTTATTTAAATCATAATGAGTCTATTTTAAAATAAAGAATTTAGGATCATATTTGAAAAAGATTCAATTAAAGTAATTATAGCAAGAGATAGAATTGATTAAGAAGAAACTATTTCATCACTAATATAGAAGATATTCTATGACCCCTTATTGTATAAGATTTAGAATAATAAAATAAAAGGTTACAAAATATTAGTAGCTTGGAATTCAAAGTTAAAGAGAAACACTAGAAGAAAGTTAGAATCAAGGCATCAGTTTTCACATTCATGAATAATACAATATGGATAGCAAGATTTAAAGAGGATATGGAAAAGATTCTGATAGAAGCAAGAATTTTTTATAGGGTAAATGTCTTGCAGATTAATAGTAACAAATTAGTATTAATTACTATTAACAATTCCAATCAATATCCAAAAGAAATTCAAGTAGGGGTCGATAGAAAAGTAATTAGAGAATTGAATAAAACTGAATAAACAAGATTCCTAGGGATCTGAACAAGTAACCAGAAATCTGCTATTGAGCTCAAAGAACAGATGCTTAAAGAAATCAACATGATTATCAAGTTCCTAAAAAATAAAAAGTTAATTGACAAGCAAGTACTTTATATTTTGGATAGAGTTCTAATATCTAGAATTAAATTCAGAATGCAGTATAGTATACTATCCTGGCAAATGTGTAATGCTCTAACAATAGTATATAGAAAAATTTTTAAAAATAAGGTCATTCTATGTCCATTTATACCTAATAATATAGTACATCATTCCAGGATTTACAATTTAAGAGTGTTTGAATATTGCAAAAAGAAAATCAAATAACAGGATTGTACAATAGATTAAATGACTTAGAGTCAGCTGGAATCATAACAATTATCAGATTAAAGCAATCACATATTAAGTACTGGAAACCTCTCAATCTGCTTATATATAATTACTAAACCATCTTTTGAAAAGAGGCAACTTTACATTACAAGTATTGAAACTGACCAAAGATATGAAGAGAATCTTCCATAGTTGAAAGTAGAATAATGTCTTTAATTGGAGTATTGGAAATAGTTCAATTAAAGATTATCTGATAATAGATAAATACAGTAAAACCATTCTATTATTCAAATACAATAAGTTGATGTACATGAATTAGCTTATCAACTAAAAACTAGAGAAATATGGGACTGACAAATGCTCCAACTCTTACAAAAAACAAATAAGGGATCTATTTTAGAATAGTACTTGTCAATAACAAGAGAGATATGAGAAAACAAGCTAGGATAGCTTATAAGATCTTGAAATAAAGATTGATTAAAGTGGAGTTCAAAACAATCGATACTCAATTTTAATCTTGATAAAAGGCAAAAACTTTAAGTGGTTATCAAAAGCAATAACCAGCAGTAACAACTTGTTTAAAGAAAGTTGGTTCTAGATAACAATAAAAGATACATTAAAATAGATCATTTCAAATATGACAGTTTCAAGTAAAACTTATAATCGAATCTGATACAATGCCAGGGCTACCCAGAAGGGATCAAGACTGAAAACTGATGCATAGTAGAATAAAATATAGAACAAACATATATGATTTCTTATCTTAATACTAGAAAATCTACAAGGAAAATTCAACTTTTAGAAATCCCTTGTTTCAAAATAGCGAATAATAGGTCTCTAAAGTATTTAGAATATAAAATTTCATAGATCACTTATGTCCCTTTTTGAGGGACAAAATTTATAGCTCTTTACTTTAATAGGAACAAAAGTTAGAAAATACTA